>OZ024741.1:254291086-254293095 GCA_964016885.1 Eledone cirrhosa | reverse complement strand
CTACTACCTCAAGTATTGAGTACTTTGGTGCGTTATGGTCCACCTGGTTCCTTACCACATTTCCTTCGTTATATATATATATATATATATGTACATATATATATATGTACATATATATATGTACATATATATATATATATGTAGATATATAGATATATATATATATATTAGAAAGTGAGGTTTTTTTTACAAAATGAAAAATAACCGAGGTGTCCTACACGAGTGGAAGTATAAAGAAAAAGGCATGAAATCGAAAATGTAACTGAAGTCTTATTTTTTTTAAAAATATATATATCGAAGCGATATATATATTTTTAAAAAAATAAGACTTCAGTTGCATTTTCGATTTCATCCCTTTTTCTTTATATATATATATATATATATATATATATATATATGTAGGAGGTGAGTTTTATTGTACTACAATAAAGCAATGCAGATATCGGATAAGAAGCACTCTACAATTTGTAGGACTGGAGTATACATAATATATAAGAACAAAAGATGGTTAAAAGAGTTACATCATCATCATCATCACCGTTTTACGTCCGTTCTTCCACGCTAGCATGGGTTAGACGGGTTGTCCTGTTGTGGGCAGTGTCTGGTCGGCTGACCATGCCTTGCTCATACAGGAACTGATCTGGCTTGATTTCTACAGCTGGATGCCCTTCCTAACACCAACCTCATTTACAGTGAGTGCTGGGTGCTTTTTCGTGGCGCCTACACGTCCACTTTACAGTGTGGGCTGGGTGCTTTTTTGCCGTGGCACCTCCACGACCACCTTGCGGTGGGGGGGGGGGCATATTGTTTATATGCTTCAGCATGTACCCATGGGAGGTCGGGTACCCTGTATTACTGCGTGACGCCAGAAGTCACGGTCGTGTGTCATTGACTTTGAGAGGTGTAGTTGGGTAAGGTCGGCTTTTATCACCTCATCCCAAGTCATCTTGGGTCTCCCCACTCCGCGGTTTCCATCAACTTCTAGTGCTCTGCACCTTTTTATGCAGCTGTCATCCTTCATACGCATCACATGTCCATACCAGCGTAACCGCCTCTCCTGCACGCAGCATTTGATTCCTCTTATGCTCAGTCTCTCTCTCAATTCATTTATGCTTTGTCGTTCACGTATATTACTGTTACACATCCATCGGAGCATGCAGGCTTCGTTTCTCTCTAATCTACGTAAGTCTTCCACCTTCAGCGCCCAGGTTTAACTACCATGCAACATCGCTGTTCGGATACACGCATCATACAGTCTGCCTTTCATTCTGAGGGAGAAGCCTTTTGCAGCTAGCAGTGGTATTAGTTCCCTAAACTTCTTCCATCCCGTTCTTACTCTAGTTATTGTACTTTCTGAACACCCACCTCCGTTGCTAATTCGGTCACCTAGGTAGCAGAAGCTGTCTACTGTTTCTACAGGGCCCTCACAGAGATTGGTGGTACTTGTTTCCTGTGGCTGTTTGCTGCTTGCTGTTTCAGCACAGCTGCTGCATGTGAATCCTACATCTCTAATTAAGCTTCCTGAGATCCCGCTACATCTCTTGTGTACCCATTGTTTGCATTTGGGGCAGAGAATGGAGTTCCTACCTACACCTTTCCTACATACTGAGCAAGGCCATTTCCCTGAGGGGATCTGGGTTCTGTTTCTCGTCTAATTACAAGGACCTTAGTCTTTGTCATGTTGACTTTGAGACCCTTTCTTTCTAGTCCCTGCTTCCAGGTTTGGAATTTATTCTCTAGTTCTACCATAGATTCAGCTATGAGTGCGAGGTCATCAGCATACAGGAGTTCCCATGGGCATCCGGTCTTAAACTCCTCCGTTATTGCCTGCAGGACTATGATGAACAGGAGAGGGCTAAGAACAGAGCCCTGGTGGACCCCAACCTGTACGCTAAATTCCTCGCTATACTCATTTCTAATCCTAACTTTGCTGACTGCTCCCCTATACATGGCTTGTACCGCTTTCACAAGCCATCATGCAATAATATTTGTGTTTTCATCAGATAAAA
>OZ024741.1:254281086-254286086 GCA_964016885.1 Eledone cirrhosa | reverse complement strand
ATGGCCATGCTCAGTGTGTAGGAAAGGCATAGGTAGAAACTCCATTTTATGTCCCAAATGCAAAGTATGGGTGCATAAAAGATGTAGTGGGATCACAGGTAAGCTAACTAAGAACATAGATTTTACATGTGTGCGCTGCTCTGGTGCAATAAGTAGCAGCAAGTGCCCACAAAATACTAGCTCTTACAATTGCGCAGAGGGCTCTATAGAAATAGTGGACAGCTTCCGTTACCTGGGTGACAAAATCAGCAGTGGGGGAGGGTGCTCTGAAAGTACAGTAGCTAGAGTCAGAACGGGATGGAAAAAGTTCAGATAGATTATACCACTATTAGCCGCTAGAGGGTTCTCCCTAAAAATGAAAGGCAGGTTGTATGATGCCTGCATACGAACAGCAATGTTGCATGGCAGTGAGACCTGGGCATTGTTTGCAGATAATATACGCAGACTAGAGAGGAATGAAGCTTGCATGCTCCGCTGGATGTGTAATAGTAATATACGTGAACGGCAAAGCATGAACGAACTAAGGAAAAAATTAGAAATAAGAGGGATCAGATGTTGTTTACTCGAGAGAAGGCTACGTTGGTATGGACATGTGATGCGCATGAAAGTCGATAGCTGTATAACAAAGTGCAGGGCAATAAAGATAGACGGTAGCCACGGAATAGGCAGACCTAGAAAATCCTGGGACGAGCTGATAAACTCCGACCTCACACACTTACACCTCTCCAAGACAATGTCACTGGACCGAGACCTTTGGCGGTACTCAGTAATAGAGAAGACCCGCCTTACCTAAATACATAGTAAAACCTACTACAGCCAGTAGGCATCCATAACAAAATACACCCCCGTCCCACCCACTCCACCCCATCCACACCAACCCCTCCTATGTAAAGTTATGTTGGTGCCACACCATCCAGGCCGAAACAAATGAGATCGTGTAGGTGTCACGACCAAAAAACACACAGTCCACGCTGTAATGTGGCCGTGTAGGCAAAACGGTAAAAACCTCCCAGACCCACACTGTAAATGTGGTTGGTGTTAGGAAGTGCATCCAACTGTAGAAAACCTGCCAGACAGTCCTATGCGAGCAAGACAATCACTCTTGCCTCAAGTGGGAATACCCCCGTCCAAACCCATGCAAGCGTGGAACACGGACGTTAAACGTTGATGATGATATAGATATATGTACATATATATATATATATATATATATATATATATATATATATATATATATATGTACATATATATATACATATATATATATATATGTACATATATATATACATATATATATATATATGTACATATATATATACATATATATATATATAGGCAGACACAGAAAAACCTGGGACGAGCTGATAAATTCCGACCTCACACACTTACACCTCACCAAGACAATGTCACTGGACCGAGACCTTTGGCGGTACTCAGTAATAGAGAAGACCCGCCTTACCTAAATACAAAGTAAAACCTACTACAGCCAGTAGGCATCTCTAACAAAATACACCCCCTTCCCACCACCCCCACCCCATCCACTCCGCCCCTTTCAATGTAAAGTTATGTTGGTGCCACAACATCCAGGCCGAAACAAATGAGATCGTGTAGGTGTCACGTCAAAAAAACACACAGTTCACGCTGTAATGTGGCCGTGTAGGCAACATGGTAAAAACCTCCCAGCCCCACACTGTAAATGTGGTTGGTGTTAGGAAGGGCATCCAGCTGTAGAAAACCCGCCAGATAGTCCTATGCGAGCAAGATAACCACTCTTGCCTCAAGTGGGAAAACCCTCCGTCCAAACCCATGCAAACGTGGAACACGGACGTTAAACGATGATGATGATGGTGATGATGATATATATATATGTATATATATATATATATATATATATATATATGTACATATATATATATATATATATGTACATATATATATATATATATATGTATATATATGTGAATATAGACATAGAATATTCGAAAATATTCTGTATGTTTATAATAAACATTTTGAAGACCTAATCGCTATAGAATAGAATACGTCACGTATTACAATTAGATTCTCGATAAAAGCAAGGGAAGTAATCTACGCGTTTCATTCTTGTTAGAAATCATCAGGACTACATATCCAGTGCTTTTATCGAGAATGACACAGCTAGAGACTTATAGAATACTTAGCTGTGTACAGGAACTGGTTTGAAAGAGCGGTTGCCGGTCCGGCAGAAATTAGAAATTGGAATAAATGCTCTGAAATAGCGATATATATGTGAATATAGACATAGAATATTCGAAAATATTCTGTATGTTTATAATAAACATTTTGAAGACCTAGTCGCTATAGAATAGAATACGTCACGTATTACAATTAGATTCTCGATAAAAGCAAGGGAAGTAATCTACGCGTTTCATTCTTGTTAGAAATCATCAGGACTACATATCCAGTGCTTTTATCGAGAATGACACAGCTAGAGACTTATAGAATACTTAGCTGTGTACAGGAACTGGTTTGAAAGAGCGGTTGCCGGTCCGGCAGAAATTAGAAATTGGAATAAATGCTCTGAAATAGCGATATATATGTGAATATAGACATAGAATATTCGAAAATATTCTGTATGTTTATAATAAACATTTTGAAGACCTAATCGCTATAGAATAGAATACGTCACGTATTACAATTAGATTCTCGATAAAAGCAAGGGAAGTAATCTACGCGTTTCATTCTTGTTAGAAATCATCAGGACTACATATCCAGTGCTTTTATCGAGAATGACACAGCTAGAGACTTATAGAATACTTAGCTGTGTACAGGAACTGGTTTGAAAGAGCGGTTGCCGGTCCGGCAGAAATTAGAAATTGGAATAAATGCTCTGAAATAGCGATATATATGTGAATATAGACATAGAATATTCGAAAATATTCTGTATGTTTATAATAAACATTTTGAAGACCTAATCGCTATAGCATATGAAACGCGTAGATTACTTCCCTTGCTTTTATCGAGAATCTAATTGTAATACGTGACGTATTCTATTCTATAGCGATTAGGTCTTCAAAATGTTTATTATAAACATACAGAATATTTTCGAATATTCTATGTCTATATTCACATATATATCGCTATTTCAGAGCATTTATTCCAATTTCTAATTTCTGCCGGACCGGCAACCGCTCTTTCAAACCAGTTCCTGTACACAGCTAAGTATTCTATAAGTCTCTAGCTGTGTCATTCTCGATAAAAGCACTGGATATGTAGTCCTGATGATTTCTAACAAGAATGAAACGCGTAGATTACTTCCCTTGCTTTTATCGAGAATCTAATTGTAATACGTGACGTATTCTATTCTATAGCGATTAGGTCTTCAAAATGTTTATTATAAACATACAGAATATTTTCGAATATTCTATGTCTATATTCACATATATATCGCTATTTCAGAGCATTTATTCCAATTTCTAATTTCTGCCGGACCGGCAACCGCTCTTTCAAACCAGTTCCTGTACACAGCTAAGTATTCTATAAGTCTCTAGCTGTGTCATTCTCGATAAAAGCACTGGATATGTAGTCCTGATGATTTCTAACAAGAATGAAACGCGTAGATTACTTCCCTTGCTTTTATCGAGAATCTAATTGTAATACGTGACGTATTCTATTCTATAGCGATTAGGTCTTCAAAATGTTTATTATAAACATACAGAATATTTTCGAATATTCTATGTCTATATTCACATATATATCGCTATTTCAGAGCATTTATTCCAATTTCTAATTTCTGCCGGACCGGCAACCGCTCTTTCAAACCAGTTCCTGTACACAGCTAAGTATTCTATAAGTCTCTAGCTGTGTCATTCTCGATAAAAGCACTGGATATGTAGTCCTGATGATTTCTAACAAGAATGAAACGCGTAGATTACTTCCCTTGCTTTTATCGAGAATCTAATTGTAATACGTGACGTATTCTATTCTATAGCGATTAGGTCTTCAAAATGTTTATTATAAACATACAGAATATTTTCGAATATTCTATGTCTATATTCACATATATATCGCTATTTCAGAGCATTTATTCCAATTTCTAATTTCTGCCGGACCGGCAACCGCTCTTTCAAACCAGTTCCTGTACACAGCTAAGTATTCTATAAGTCTCTAGCTGTGTCATTCTCGATAAAAGCACTGGATATGTAGTCCTGATGATTTCTAACAAGAATGAAACGCGTAGATTACTTCCCTTGCTTTTATCGAGAATCTAATTGTAATACGTGACGTATTCTATTCTATAGCGATTAGGTCTTCAAAATGTTTATTATAAACATACAGAATATTTTCGAATATTCTATGTCTATATTCACATATATATCGCTATTTCAGAGCATTTATTCCAATTTCTAATTTCTGCCGGACCGGCAACCGCTCTTTCAAACCAGTTCCTGTACACAGCTAAGTATTCTATAAGTCTCTAGCTGTGTCATTCTCGATAAAAGCACTGGATATGTAGTCCTGATGATTTCTAACAAGAATGAAACGCGTAGATTACTTCCCTTGCTTTTATCGAGAATCTAATTGTAATACGTGACGTATTCTATTCTATAGCGATTAGGTCTTCAAAATGTTTATTATAAACATACAGAATATTTTCGAATATTCTATGTCTATATTCACATATATATCGCTATTTCAGAGCATTTATTCCAATTTCTAATTTCTGCCGGACCGGCAACCGCTCTTTCAAACCAGTTCCTGTACACAGCTAAGTATTCTATAAGTCTCTAGCTGTGTCATTCTCGATAAAAGCACTGGATATGTAGTCCTGATGATTTCTAACAAGAATGAAACGCGTAGATTACTTCCCTTGCTTTTATCGAGAATCTAATTGTAATACGTGACGTATTCTATTCTATAGCGATTAGGTCTTCAAAATGTTTATTATAAACATACAGAATATTTTCGAATATTCTATGTCTATATTCACATATATATCGCTATTTCAGAGCATTTATTCC
>OZ024741.1:254256086-254271086 GCA_964016885.1 Eledone cirrhosa | reverse complement strand
TGTCTACCCTTTCAATATCTTGATTGAGATATAGGTAGGATAAATTTCTATACTAAATATATAAAACATATTATTTTAACTTGAGATACTCTATAGTGTTTTAAAGATATTTAATGCTTTGATATTTCTATATTAATATATTGATGTTTGATTATCTCTATACAAATGCCATTTGTGTGTATTGACATGCATATAAAAGTGTTATAGGGTCTATTTATGTGTTTGTATATATGTCTGTATATATACATGAACGATGCTGGAAGACTCACGCAGATATTTATTTATACATATGTATGTGTATATATGTGTGTGTGTATATGTGATGTATGTTGCAGATATGCATAATATTAAATACATGAACGGTAATCGTATATATGAGGACATGAATATTAATCGTATATTTATGTATATATACTGTGAACTTTTTCTAACACAAGTGTATAGCAGTGATCAAGTGAAATCATTTGCGCCTTGTGTGTCTATATTATTGGCTTGAGTAGACATAATTTCTATTTTCGGGACGTACATATGTGTGTATATATATATATACATATTTGTATCCTGATTTTTATAGATAGGGTACTTTTTGAAGGAATTAACTCAGATTTTGGTATATTGATCTCAAGTTTTTAAACTAAACATATGGTCCTTATTGAACAATGTTATTTTCTCATATTATATATCTATGTCCCATTCATGAATATTGATATTTATATTTTTATTATTCATTTCATATAAATTGTTAACTCAACTTAATGACATGACGTAAAGTTGTCACTATCTCCCCCTCTCTCTTTTTTCTCTTTCTTGAGTTTTTCTATCTGTATGATGACTTATTATCTCTCTGTTGCTTTCCTTTGTTTTTCTTATTTCTTCCTTTTTTCTTTCTTTTTTATTTCCTCCTATCTATTTATCTCTTTCTTTTCTACATACATTTCTCTCTCCGATATTTCTCCAGGTTTTCTTTTTCTCTCTCTCCTTCTTTCTCTCTCCTTCTCTCTCTCCGTCTTTTTCTAATTGTGCTTAACACTATAACTAATAAAATAATATAAACATTTCACTATCCAGACAGCTTCCAAAAATAATGGATGCATTTAATAGGGTACGTCAAAATTATTTATAAAACTGTTTATATATTGTATTTTGTCTGATGAAGGCATACCATATTTTAATTTGGTATCCCTGAAATATGTATAATGAAATAAATATGGTTTTATAAATATAGTTTCCATTTATTAATATCGTATATCTACTCCAAAAACTTGTCGAGTACCTTATATCAGTTATAAAATATTTACTTGTTGTATCCCAACAATTTTAAATAAAACTTTTGCATATATATATATATATTATTATTATGTGATAAACAACATAAGGCAATTATTCCATTTACCAGTGGTTTCTTAAAAGCAAAAGGTTTTGCTTTCAATCCTCAGAACGAAAAAATTCTGGTTTGTTTATTGAATTTGGATTACAAAAACAAAAATGCAATCTATATGAAAGTGAGGCTGGAGAAGGGAGAAGGAAAGGAAAAATAAAATAAAATAAAACTACGCATGCAAACACACACACACAAAAAAACCCAAAAGCATACTTACACACACATACATATATACATATATTTATGTACGCATACATATATACATATACACATATATATAAAACGTACACTCACATACACATACACACACACATATACACATACATACATTAATACATATACACGCACGCACACACACACACACACACGCATACACACACACATATATATATGTACATATATATATATATATATACATATATATACATATACACACATACACATACACACACATACACACACGTGTGTGTACAAGCATACACATACACAAATATAGCCATACACACACACATATATATACACATACATACATTCACACAAACATACAAAACGTACATACATACACATACATGAATGCACTCCTCTACATATTCACGCACGCAAATAAATATAAGAAAAAAATATATATATATATATATTTTAAAAATTTTTGACACCGATACATGACCCAGCTAACAGGACAGACACGCGTGGTAAGTAATACACACAAAAGCACGTATACATACGTACAAAATAGTAAACACATACACACACTCTCATACATAAATATACATAAACAAATACAAAAACACATACATACACATACATACACAAACACGCACACGTATACAAATTAAACACGTATACAAATTAAACCTTTTGCTTTTAAGAAACCACTGGTAAATGGAATAATTGCCTTATGTTGTTTATCACATAATAATAATAATTAAGCTCTGTTGTCTACATAGAGCACTCTTTTTTCCTGGACTTTTCCGATGGAATTACTTCATTTATATATATATATATCATCATCATCATCATCATCATCAACGTTTAACGTCCGTGTTCCACGCTTGCATGGGTTTGTATACACAAACATATATATACTAGACATGAAAAATGCGCAAGCTCAAAAGTGCCACAGAATGTTATAATAAACCTTCAAAAGTGTGGGACTAGAGTTGTTGCTAAAAAATATTGTAATCATTATATATCGTACATTCTGTGGCATCCTTTATAAAAATAGCTTAAACCAACGAAGCCTTTATTTTTACGCTATTTCACTTAGTTAATTCTTAGAGTGTAACATATAAAAATATGATTTACAACTATAAAATAAATTAATTAATATAATAACAGAGCTGCGGAGCTGAAATTTAGGAAATAATGGAGTATCGGATCCTGAGTTGGAGCCAGTCAATTTTTGGCCGACTCCGCAGCCCTGTATAATACATTTCATATTAAAGTTATTAATAAACCTATTTTACACTTCATGCAAATTACCACGAGATATTGATGTTAGATATAAGATACAGCGCAATATCTACAGCTGTAAAAGTACGAAAGCGAAGTAATAATAAGTGGCTTAAGGTAATTCCAATATGAAAGTTTGTAGTGATAAAAATTTGATAATGCAATACGATTGTTAATATTATAGTTCTATGAAAATGTAACAATAGATAACTAAATTAGTTTACTATTAGTATATTTAAGAAATTATCATTATAGATTTGATCGTTCATATAAGCATCATATTAAGTTTCAACACAATTATTTTGTTACTATGAGTATATGATAATAATATTACGTAATTATTTATAGCTGTTATTACATTAAACATAGATGTATTTATTTTTATATGTTACACTCTAAGAATTAACTAAGTGAAATAGCGTAAAAATAAAGGCTTCGTTGGTTTAAGCTATTTTTATAAAGGATGCCACAGAATGTACGATATATAATGATTACAATATTTTTTAGCAACAACTCTAGTCCCACACTTTTGAAGGTTTATTATAACATTCTGTGGCACTTTTGAGCTTGCGCATTTTTCATGTCTAGTTTAATATTTTTTTAAGGCAACGCTTGTAATAACTCTAGTTAAACAGGATATATATTAATAATAAATTATCGTTGTAATGTAATTAGATTATGTAATTGTTATTATAAATTATCTTATAAATATTAGTGTAAGATGTATAAAAATATTTTCAGACTTTTAATATAAACAACTACAAAAAACAATCAATATTAAATCAATATATTATACATAATAGAAAACATAAAATATACAATACAAAAACAAAATATTTACATACAATTGCAATTATCAGTGTATATACATTTTCTTTATATTCCCTGAGCAAATTAATAAGATTTGTTTTTATTGTACATAATTTGATGACTTGTTGGAGTGTATTAAAAGATAGCAACAATTTGTGATTAAATTGTTATCTTAAGCAACTCACTTTTTAATAGTTGTTGGCTGAGCGAAATTGTAAAAGCCTATGAGCAAATATAAAAAAAAATACACAAACAACATTTCCTTGTGTTATTACAACATTAGATAAAATAATTGAGCAATGTCGTTATATTTTGCTCTTATTGCACATTAATAGTGTTTCTATTTTTCGGCACAAATCCATTACGGCAGTCCATTACTGGTACTTTATTTTATCGAATTAGTAAGTATGAAAGTCGAAGTTAACCTCGGCAGGATTTGAACTTAGAATGCAAAGGACCATAACAATACTGCAAAGCATGGTGTCTGACGCTCTACCAATACTTGTGTTGAGCTGGTCATTAATTTAGGGTGGTGGATTGGCAGTATCGGTAGAGAGTCGGACGCCATGCTTTCCAGCAGAGTTACGTCCCTTTACGGTCTGAGTTCAAATCCCGCCGAGGTTTACTTTGCCTTTCATCCTTACGAGGGTCGATAAAATAAAGTACCAGTAATGTACTGGGTAATTGCTGGCCTTGTGCCTAAAGTAGAAACAATTAATTTATGGTGGTCGTGCGTGGAGTAGAGCAATCGCTAGTTGAAATATTATGAACAAAACATTTTTATTTGCCGAAGAACATATTTTCAATACTGTTTGTGAATGTGACGAAGGAAATACATTCTGATATGGAACAGTGTACAAAGTGTGTCTGTGAATAACATAATGTTACCTCATGTTGTTGTCAAGACATAATGGATTTCGTATATCCAGTTAGAAGATGAAACCTAGCCATCTCGGATTAGTTATATTTCATGCCATGTGTAAACGTGTTTGAGGATAGCAAAATATGCGTGTTTCTTGGCTGGAAACTTTCTGCTAAACTGATTGGTTTCAGTATATATTTAATATAATATTAATATATTTTGTAATATTATTAACTAATTATTATAATTAGCGCTTCAGGCTTTGTCTATATACTGAAACAAATTTGTAAGTCATTACCTAATTAAACTCTTTGCTTGAAATGTTATCATTCTTCGTTTATATATATATATATATATATATATAGAGAGAGAGAGAGAGAGAGAGAGAGAGGGAGAGAGATTTATCTAGTCCTTCGCTCAAGATTAATCTATAAGTTTGGATGTCTGCCTTCGTTTAAGTAAATATTACAGTAAGATTTTTAATATAAACAACTACAAAAAACAATTAATATTAAAACGAAAAAATTATCAATGATAAAAGAAGCGGATGCAACTTTTTTTTTTATAAAGTTATATTCCTGTTTCTTTAAAGAACATTTCATTTTTGTTCTATTGTAGGCGAAATAATGCAATGGTTTAATAGGGAAGATATAACTTACGAATTATGTCTCTAACCGTGTAACGCTTTTTAAGTAGATAACTACAATTGAAAATACTAAAGAAATGGAACCAACAATTCAATTTGAAAGTCGTCTAGTGACAGTGTATTACTGGTACTTTATTTTATCGACCCCGTAACGATGAAAGGCAAAAATGCAAATGCTTAAAATTTAAATTGCCTTAATTCTATCGTCTGCTGTTTCATTAAAGGGAGATTCTCGTCTGTATTTAATTCTATCGTCTACTGTTCCACTAAACAGATATACCTCCACTATCGTCTCTATTTATACATTTTAACTTATAACTTATACACATTTGATTTGAAATATTTTATCTAGTCCCCCCTCTCAATATTATGATGATTTCTTTCGAATGAAACAGTTCTAGTCCTGTAGAAGCCATTTATATATATAATTGAACTGAGTTAAAAATTCACAATATTTATAATTAAATAAGCTCATATATATATGTGTGTATTTATCTGTTTATTGTATTATATATAATGTGTGTATATACAGGATGTCCCCCCAAAAATATATACACACTTCAACAGCATTCTAATAACTATTGCCTGTACAGGTAATCAAAGTGTCAATCGAATGTTAGTTTCGTGTTTTAACAGTACAAATTTACAATACACACATAAAACCAGTGTATATACATACATGAGTGTGTATACACATACATGAATGTGTATATACAATATATATGTATATATATATATATAGACACATATATTCACGGTGCAACGGTACATTAAAATATAGATGCGGGAGAGGGGGGGGGTGTATATATAGGGGCGCTGGGGATAAAGGAGTGTAAAGCGTGTGTAATTGATATATTGAAGGAGAGGAGCGTGCAGCGATAGAGTAACAAATATATAGAGAGGGGGAGAGAGGGTATTGAAGGGGAGGAGTGCAAAGCGAAAGAGTAAGAGATATAAATAGAAACGGAACAGATAGAGAGAAACAGGCGTAAGTAACAGTGGAAGAGATATAGAGAGAGGTACTCTGATTGGTTGAAAATTAGCCAATGACATACGATCACCACCACGGCTATCCCCGAAAAATTTTTAGAGAAGCTAGGCATATATGTTAGAACACGAAAAGTGAACATTCTGTTGGTTCACACTTTTCGTGTTCTAACAGATATATATATATATATACATATAAATATATACACACATATATATATATATACATATATATATATATACACACATATATACATATATATATATATATATATATATATATACATATATATATATATATATATATATATACATATATATATATATACATATATATATACATATATATACATATATATATATATATATATATATATACATATATATATATATATACATATATGTATATCCACACATATATATATATACATATATGTATATCCACACACATATATATATACATATATATATATATACACACATATATATATATATATACATACACACATATATATATATATATACATATATATATACATATATATATATATACCTATATATATACATATATATATATACATATATATATATACCTATATATATACATATATATATATACATATATATATACATATATATATACATATATACATATACATATATATATACATATATATATATACATATATATATACATATATATATACATATATACATATACATATATATATACATATATATATATACATATATATATACATATATATATACATATATATACATATATATATATACATATATATATACATATATATATATATACATATATATATACATATATATACATATATATATATACATATATATATACATATATATATATATACATATATATATATATATATACATATATATATATATATATATACATATATATATACATATATATATATACATATATATATATACATATATATATATACATATATATATATACATATATATATATATACATATATATATATACATATATATATATATACATATATATATATATACATATATATATATCATCATCATCATCATCAACGTTTAACGTCCGTGTTCCACGCTTGCATGGGTTTGGACGGGGGTAGTCCCACTTGAGGCAAGAGTGATTGTCTTGCTCGCATAGGACTGTCTGGCAGGTTTTCTACAGTTGGATGCCCTTCCTAACACCAACCACATTTACAGTGTGGGTCTGGGAGGTTTTTACCGTGTTGCCTACACGGCCACATTACAGCGTTGACTGTGTGTTTTTTTGTCGTGACACCTACACGATCTCATTTGTTTCGGCCTGGATGGCGCGGCACCAACATAACTTTACATAGATCGGGGTGGTGTGGATGGGGTGGGGGTGGTGGCGGGACGGGGTGTATTTTGTTAGAGATGCCTACTGGCAAGGCGGGTCTTCTCTGTTACTGAGTACCGCCAAAGGTCTCGGTCCAGTGACATTGTCTTGGAGAGGTGTAAGTGTGTGAGGTCGGAGTTTATCAGCTCATCCCAGGTTTTTCTAGGTCTGCCTATTCCGTGGCTACCGTCTATCTTTATTGCCCTGCACTTTGTTATACAGCTATCGACTTTCATGCGCAGCACGTGTCCATACCAACGTAGCCTTCTCTCGAGTAAACAACATCTGATCCCTCTTATCTCTAATTTTTTCCTTAGTTCGTTTATGCTTTGCCGTTCACCTATATTACTGTTACACATCCAGCGGAGCATGCAAGCTTCGTTCCTCTCTAGTCTGCGTATATCCTCTGCACACAATGCCCAGGTCTCACTGCCATGCAACATTGCTGTTCGTATGCAGGCATCGTACAACCTGCCTTTCATTTTTAGGGAGAACCCTTTAGCAGCTAATAGTGGTATAAGCTCTCTGAACTTTTTCCAACCAGTTCTGACTCTAGCTACAGTACTTTCAGAGCACCCTCCCCCACTGCTGATTTTATCGCCCAGGGTAACGGAAGCTGTCCACTATTTCTATAGAACCCTCTGCGCAATTGAAAGAGCTAGTATTTAGTGGGCACTTGCTGCTACTTATTGCACCAGAACACCGGCCACATGTAAAATCTATGTTCTTAGTTAGCTTACCTGTGATCCCACTACATCTTTTATGCACCCATACTTTGCATTTAGGACATAAAATGGAGTTTCTACCTACGCCTTTCCTACACACCGAGCACGACCATTTCCCAGAAGGGACCGCCACCTTGTTTTCTTTCCTACAAACTAGAACTTTGGTCTTAGCCAGGTTAATTTTAAGTCCTTTTGACTCTAGGCCGTGCTTCCATGTTTGGAATTTCTTCTCTAGCTCGGCCATTGATTCCGCTATGAGTGTCAGGTCGTCTGCGTATAGGAGTTCCCATGGGCAGCCTGTCCTGAACTCCTCTGTTATAGCCTGAAGGGCAATAATAAATAGTAGGGGGCTGAGAACAGAGCCCTGATGGACGCCAACTTTTACGCTAAACTCTTCACTATATTCGTTGTTAATTCTAACCTTGCTGACTGTTTCTTTATACATGGCTTGTATAGCCCTCACAAGCCATTCGTCAACGCCTAGTTTTCTAAGAGCCCACCAGATAATGGAGCGGGGGACTCTGTCGAAGGCTTTCTCCAAGTCGACAAAAGCTAAGTAGAGGGGTTTACCTTTAGCTAGGAACTTCTCCTGTAGTTGTCGTACTATGAAAAGAGCGTCTGTGGTACTTTTGCCTGACACAAACCCGAACTGCATTTCATCTAGGTCAATTCTCTCTCTGATTAGTTGCGCTATTACTTTTTCCGTGACCTTCATGACCTGGTCGATTAATTTAATGCCTCTATAGTTACTCCTATCTAGGGCGTCTCCTTTACCCTTATAACAGTTAACGATGATGCTGCTATGCCAGTCCTTCGGAACAACCCCATTCTGTATGACATGGTTAACTATGCGAGTGACCATGGTGTGTCCCACCGTGCCAGATGCCTTCAGCATCTCAGCAACTATTTCCGAAGGCCCAGCCGCCTTACCCGTCTTCATATCCTTGATTGCCTTACTTATTATACTCCCTCGACTAACACTGCTGGTCCCTCTATTGGGTCGATATGGGGGAGACTGTCTTTCTCCCATTTATTCTCCTCATTTAGTAGCCTTTCATAGTGACACTTCCAAGCTACCTTCTTATCAGTGTCGGTGATGGCAAGTATGCCATCATCGTTAAGTACACACTTCTCCCTGACAATATCACGGTTTTCCTTGACGCATTGCCTAGCAATCCTGAACACCTCACGTTTTTGGTCATCGCGTTGTAGAACATGCTTGAACTTTCTTTCCTCAGCTTCCCTTCTTACTAAGTACACTTCTCTCCTAGCTTCCCTCCTGGCCACTTGATAGTCTACTCTACTTCCCCCATCCCGCCATACTTTCCAAGCCTGCTTTTTGGCCTTAATTGACCCCTCCACCTTACTATTCCACCACCATGTTACTCTCCTCCTGCCTACAGGCCTGCTCCAGCCACAGACTTCGTCTGTCGCCAACAGCAGGTTTGCTTTCAGAAATTCCCACTGTCCCTCTATATTGTCCGACTCTAAATGTTCTTCCTTACTGTCGAAAGCATCAAGTAATATGTTTTGAAATTTATTTTTGGCTGTGGGGTCCTTTAGCTTCCATATTTTTCTCCTGAGGATAGTCCTCTTCTGCTGTCGAGTACGTCTCGTCCTGACTATGAGGTCGCTAATTATCAGTCTATGTTGGGAGGTGCATTCTTCATGGGGGAGGGATTTAGTGTTTACAACAGACACTCTGTCACGTCTTCTGGTAAGGATATAATCTACCTGGCTTGTGTGTTCCCCGGATCTATAGGTGATCAGGTGATTGTCACGTTTTTTGAAGTTAGTGTTACAGATAGTTAGGTTATTTGCATCACAGAATTCCAGGATTCTGGAGCCTTCCTCATTTCTAGTACCAAACCCATAGCCTCCATGGATTTCATCGTAGCCGTCACAATGTTGTCCAACGTGACCATTTAGGTCGCCTGCAATAATTATATAGTCACTGTCAGATATTTGGGAGGTAGTGAGCATCAGTGTCTCATAGAATCTGTCTTTTATAGTGCCGGGCAGTCCGGATTGGGGTGCGTACGCAGATATTACTGTCACCGTAGTTCTATTGAGGACAAGTCGTATTTTAATTATTCTGTCGTTCACTCTATTTACGTCTATTATCTTATCTGCCCACTTTTCTGCTACCATGATTCCTACTCCACCCTGCCCATCGTCGTTTCTCACCCAGAAAAGCTTATAACATCGTTTTTTACCCTCAATGAATCTAGCAGACCCCCCCCTCCACCTGGTCTCTTGAATACAACAAACATCGACCTCCTTACGTTCAAGCATTTCTACAACCTCGTTAGCGCGACCCTTTAGGGTGCCTACATTTATGGTACCAACTCTGAAGTTTTGGATTGCGTTTGGAGGGTGGGGGTGGTGGGGGGCGGGGGGGAGATGGCGTTATGTTAGCCATCCGCGGGCGAAACAAAGAGGAGTGCTCGCATTCTCGTCCACGAGGTGAATTTGACTTTAACTTTGGCATTTTCCCTCTGAGCGTCCAGATTTTTCTCTCCCTTCCACTCTCCAGGATTCCGCAGTCCGTCCATCCATCCATCCATCGATCATATATCGAAGGCAACCGTGCAAGCGATAGTATAGGCCTCTGGCTTATGATTGGTCCGCGTAATAATAATAATGGTGATGCGTGTGGGGGGGGTCTCTGGCTTATAATAATAATAATGGTGATGCGTGTGGGGGGGGGTCTCTGGCTTATGATTGGTCCACGTATTAAGAATGGTGGTGTGTGGGGGCGGGTGGGAGGGGTGTGGGGTAGGTAGCTGGAAGGTTATGAATGTTTAACAAGCAATTAACAAAAAGCAAAACTGCAAGATTTGTTCTGTTCAATACGACAAAAACACCGTATTTAAACCTTAATAAATAACAAAAAATACAGATTTCGGATTTTGCGAGATTGGATGTTTGGACTATGTACGAAATTGTCGCGTGGAGTAGATAGGAAAAACGTGAACGTTACGATTACATGGTTACACCGTAGTAGGAATAGTTGAAGCAGCAATTGTTTGGCGAAAGTGAATAAACATGAACGGGAATTTATCTTATATATATATATATATGTGTGTGTGTGTGTGTAGCTAAGAGAGAGAGGAAGGGGAAGGGGAAGAGAGAGAGAGAGTGGGAAGGGGGAGAGAGAGAGAGTGGCTGACCGCAACCCCTCGTGAAGAAGATGGTGGGTGAAGGGTGTATGAGCGGGATTTTTGACTTTCGAGGTAGCATGATATATATATTTAAAGTAATTTATAAGAAGTAGAATGGGAAGGATTTTGTTTTTTTTGTTTGAGAATACGATAGAATTAAGGAATTGGAGGATACGATAGAATTAAGAATGGGAAGGATTTTGTTTTTTATATACATATATATATATATCATCATCATCATCAACGTTTAACGTCCGTGTTCCACGCTTGCATGGGTTTGGACGGGGGTATTCCCACTTGAGGCAAGAGTGATTGTCTTGCTCGCATAGGACTGTCTGGCAGGTTTTCTACAGTTGGATGCCCTTCCTAACACCAACCACATTTACAGTGTGGAACTGGGAGGTTTTTACCGTGTTGCCTACACGGCCACATTACAGCGTGGACTGTGTGTTTTTTTGTCGTGACACCTACACGATCTCATTTGTTTCGGCCTGGATGTTGTGGCACCAACATAACTTTACATAGGAGGGGGTGGTGTGGATGTGGGTGTGGGTGGTGGGACGGGGGTGTATTTTGTTAGAGATGCCTACTGGCTGTAGTGGGTTTTACTATGTATTTAGGTAAGGCGGGTCTTCTCTATTACTGAGTACCGCCAAAGGTCTCGGTCCAGTGACATTGTCTTGGAGAGGTGTAAGTGTGTGAGGTCGGAGTTTATCAGCTCGTCCCAGGATTTTCTAGGTCTGCCTATTCCGTGGCTACCGTCTATCTTTATTGCCCTGCACTTTGTTATACAGCTATCGACTTTCATGCGCATCACGTGTCCATACCAACGTAGCCTTCTCTCGAGTAAACAACATCTGATCCCTCTTATTTCTAATTTTTTCCTTAGTTCGTTTATGCTTTGCCGTATATACATATGTATATATATACATATGCTTTGCCGTATATACATATATATATATATATACATATATACATATATATATATATACATATATATATATATATACATATATATAATTCCTAACGTATTTTCAAACCTCAATCCCTAATTCTAGCGTATCTTCAAAACAAAAAAACAAAATCCTTTCCTTCTTCCTTCTTCGAAGGCATGGGGCGGTCAAACGCCTAACACACACAGCCATCATGTGCCCCCCCCTCTCTCTCTCTCTCTCTATATATATATATATATATATATATATATATATGATAGGAATTCACTTCGCCAAATTTCATTGCTTGCTCTCTCTACCCACGATATTCATGTAACGTAATGTACGGATTTCATTTCTCTCCCTCCACAAATCTTAATTCTAGCGTATTTTCAAAACAATCCATATTTCGTATCAAGTCCAAATAGCCAATCTATCGCTAAAACAAACTACATTTTCTGTTTCTATTAATTGTTAAA
This sequence comes from Eledone cirrhosa, assembly GCA_964016885.1. Classification (NCBI taxonomy): domain Eukaryota; kingdom Metazoa; phylum Mollusca; class Cephalopoda; order Octopoda; family Eledonidae; genus Eledone; species Eledone cirrhosa. The sequence goes on along the minus strand of OZ024741.1, from coordinate 254,258,258 downwards.
TACGAAAGTTTTTGGGCGTATTTAACAGAACAAATTTTGTATTTTTGTTAATCGCTTGTTAAATGCAAGGACCCCATTCAATCATTACCTTCTTGCTAGCTACCCAACACCCCTCCCTCCCACCACCATTGCTATTACGTGGACCAATCATAAAACAGAGCCCCCACGCATCACCAGTATTATTACGCGGACCAATCAGAAACCAGAGGCCTATACTATCGCTTGCCTGGTTGCCTTTCGATATATGATGGATGGATGGACTGCGGAATCCTGGAGAGTGGAGGTGAGAGAGAGAAAAATCTGGACGCTCAGCGACAATGCCAGAAGATAAAGACAAATTCACCTCTTGGACGAGAATGCGAGCACTCCTCATTGTTTCGACCGCGGACGGCTAACATAACCCCACCGCCCCCCACCGCCCCCAACCCCCAAACGCAATCCAAAACTTCAGAGTTGGTACCATAAATGTAGGCACCCTAAAGGGTCGCGCTAACGAGGTTGTAGAAATGCTTGAACGTAAGGAGGTCGATGTTTGTTGTATTTAAGAGACCAGGTGGAGGGGTGGGTCTGCTAGGTTCATTGAGGGTAAAAAACGATGTTATAAGCTTTTCTGGGTGGGAAACGACGATGGGCTGGGTGGAGTAGGAATCATGGTAGCAGAAAAGTGGGCAGATAAGATAATAGACGTAAATAGAGTGAACGACAGAATAATTAAAATACGACTTGTCCTCAATAGAACTACGGTGACAGTAATATCTGCGTACGCACCCCAATCCGGACTGCCCGGCACTATAAAAGACAGATTCTATGAGACACTGATGCTAACTACCTCCCAAATATCCGACAGTGACTATATAATTATCGCAGGCGACCTAAATGGTCACGTTGGACAACATTGTGACGGCTACGACGAAATCCATGGAGGCTATGGGGTTGGTACTAGAAATGAGGAAGGCTCCAGAATCCTGGAATTCTGTGATGCAAATAACCTAACTATCTGTAACACTAACTTCAAAAAACGTGACAATCACCTGATCACCTATAGATCCGGGGAACACACAAGCCAGGTAGATTATATCCTTACCAGAAGACGTGACAGAGTGTCTGTTGTAAACACTAAATCCCTCCCCCATGAAGAATGCACCTCCCAACATAGACTGATAATTAGCGACCTCATAGTCAGGACGAGACGTACTCGACAACAGAAGAGGACTATCCTCAGGAGGAAAATATGGAAGCTAAAGGACCCCACAGCCAGGAATAAATTTCAAAGCATATTACTTGATGCTTTCGACAGTAAGGAAGAACATTTAGAGTCGGACAATATAGAGGGAGAGTGGGAATTTCTGAAAGCAAACCTGCTGTTGGCGACAGACGAAGTCTGTGGCTGGAGCAGGCCTGTAGGCAGGAGGAGAGTAACATGGTGGTGGAACAGTAAGGTGGAGGGGTCAATTAAGGCCAAAAAGCAGGCTTGGAAAGTATGGCGGGATGGGGGAAGTAGAGTGGACTATCAAGTGGCCAGGAGGGAAGCTAGGAGCCAAGTGTACTTAGCAAGAAAGGAAGCTGAGGAAAGAAAGTTCAAGCATGTTCTACAACGCGATGACCAGAAACGTGAGGTGTTCAGGATTGCTAGGCAATGCGTCAAGGAAAACCGTGATATTGTCGGGGAGAAGTGTGTACTAAACGACGATGGCACACTTGCCATCACCGACGCTGATAAGAAGGTAGCTTGGAAGTGTCACTATGAAAGGCTACTAAATGAGGAGAATAATTGGGAGAAAGGCAGTCTCCCCCATATCGACCCAATAGAGGGACCAGCAGTGTTAGTCGAGGGGAGTATAATAAGTAAGGCAATCAAGGATATGAAGACGGGTAAGGCGGCTGGGCCTTCGGAAATAGTTGCTGAGATGCTGAAGGCATCTGGCACGGTGGGACACACCATGGTCACCCGCATAGTTAACCAAGTCGTACAGAATGGGGTTGTTCCGAAGGACTGGCATAGCAGCATCATCCTTAACTGTTATAAGGGTAAAGGAGACGCCCTAGATAGGAGTAACTATAGAGGCATTAAATTAATCGACCAGGTCATGAAGGTCACGGAAAAAGTAATAGCGCAACTAATCAAAGAGAGAATTGACCTAGATGAAATGCAGTTCGGGTTTGTGTCAGGCA
>OZ024741.1:254203586-254251086 GCA_964016885.1 Eledone cirrhosa | reverse complement strand
CAAGGCCATTTCCCTGAGGGGATCTGGGTTCTGTTTTCTCATCTACTTACAAGGACCTTAGTCTTTGTCACGTTGACGTTAAGACCCTTTCTTTCTAGTCCCTGCTTCCAAGTTTGGAATTTATTCTCTAGTTCTACCATAGATTCAGCTATGAGTGCGAGGTCATCAGCATACAGGAGTTCCCATGGGCATCCGGTCTTAAACTCCTCCGTTATTGCCTGCAGGACTATGATGAACAGGAGGGGGCTAAGAACAGAGCCCTGGTGGACCCGAACCTGTACGCTAAATTACTCGCTATACTCATTGCTAATCCTAACTTTGCTGACTGCTCCCCTATACATGGCTTGTACCGCTTTCACAAGCCATTCATCTACTCCTAATTTTCTAAGAGCCCACCAGATTACAGCACGTGGAACTCTGTCAAAGGCTTTCTCAAGGTCGACAAATGCAAAGTAGAGTGGCTTACTTTTAACTAGGTACTTTTCCTATAATTGCCTCACAAGGAAGAGGGCATCAGTGGTGCCTCTTCCTGGTACAAACCCAAATTGCATCTCGTCTATTTTTACCCGGTCCCTAATCAACTGTGCTATAACTCTTTTTGTTACTTTCATGACCTGGTCCATCAACTTTATACCTCTATAGTTTCCTCTATTTAGTGCATCGCCTTTACCTTTGTAGGTATATATATATATATATGTATAATAATAAAAGGAATTCCAACTTTGGCTGATTCACTCATTTTATTTACAATCCTTTAAAATTATAATGGTATTATAATGAAATAGTATGGTAGAATATTAAATGTTAAGTGTCAATTGAACAAGTACTTTCATCTTTCACAATCTTCAGTTTCATTCTAATACCATTATAATGTTAATGGATTGTAAATAAAACGAGTAAATCAGACAAAGTTGGAATTCCTTTTATACGCCGAGATTTCCCATTTCCCTTAGAATCCTAATACATTCATGTCTCAAAACTCTATTTTAGAGTTAATTTATTTATACCTTCAAAAGCTACTTTAGCCTTCTAAAGCAGACTTTATACCATGCTTGAGGTGAGTTGTGTTTTCTTTCCTCTTCCTCTCTCCACCGTACATTCATTCTTTCTTTCTCTTCACTCTCTCTCACTCCTCCCTATCTTTCCTCCTCTGCCACCTTCTTCCTTTCTGTCTCTCCCTTCTACAGGCCAGCTCTACTGACGCCAATATTCTTCCTTTCTTGTGATGACTTGGGGTCAATAAGACACACTTCATTTTTCTCTCTCTCACTAACCTGTCCCAACACAAACATTATATGAACGAAGATATTTGTTTCTCCCTTACGAGCCTCCTATTCTCAGCAGTAATCTCATTAATTCATTGAAACTGCAGGAGGCTGAGATCTGAAGACCATTATTTAATTTTTGTGACCTGTTCACTTTCATACATCCTTTTTCCTCCTTCCTATCTTCTCTTCTTTCCTTTGAGTCAACTCACATCTAGCCTCTGATCTCTGTTCTTCAAGGTAATATTTTACCTAACACCTCTTCGACGGCATTTTGTTGGTCTAACAGCTTCCATACGCCGAGTTTTCCCATTTCCCTGAGAATATATTTATATTCAGGACAAAGATGCTTCATTAAATTGTGTAACTCTAGAAGAAAAGTCTAAATAATAGGGCGTATCAGCTACCTTAAGGGGGAAAAAATGGACATTAGCTCTTGCAGGTCTCAGAACCCTACCTTTAAGCTTGCCAGGCAGAAATGTCTCCATTACACCAATATTATAATTTCTCATGCAGCACCAGAACCTGTGCGTAGCCTGCATGCCTGGAAAGCAGAAGTGAATAGATATAGAAGTAACATTTCAAATATCTATATCAATTGGAAAGCTCCAGCCCACCTTTCGGACAAAAACCCAATCACTGGATATTTGGTCTTTAGGAAGAAAGAGGTGCCACTTTTACAGGCACCATACATAAAACCAGACAGGAGCACACTTAAACTTTCACCGGTAGGTTTTCTACTTTTTTCAGTTTCTGCTCCTCCTTCTCCTGAGCTTTCAGGAGGACATGGGGCTTGCATATCACATGTTTCTGCATTTTTAAAAATGGCACCAGGACAGAGGGAAGGGTTAAATGGGCGATATGTTTGGGTATATGACAGTTGTGGTAGGATTTGAGAGTATGATGCATAGGAAGGGATGGTGTAATCTCTTATTTCATGGGGAGCACAGTGATGATAACAGCTACTAAGGTGGAGAGGGGGTTATTATATTATGCTTAAAAATAAAAATCCTGTTGGGGTAAAATAGTCAGACTACTGACTTCAAGGATATGAATTCAAAACTTACTGTAAGCATTGCATTGGGTCTACTGAGCAAGAAACATATTTCTTCATGTCTCAATTTGTCTGGCTTTTATTTGTTCTTTTCTGGGTTCATTGGGTATTCAGCTGATAAATCAGCTGCCTGGAGAGCAAAACCAAGATCCCAGATTATTTAATAAGCCCCTCCACAAAATAAACCTCTCAGTTATTATCATCCTCATTATCGTTTAATGTCTATCTCCCACGCTAGTATGGGTTAGATGGGAATTGTCCCACTTGTGGCAACATTGATCGGGTGACAGTGTCTCGCTCATATAGGACTATCTGGCAGGTTTTCTATGGCTGGATGCCCTTCCTAGCTCCAACCACATTTGCAGTGTGGACTGGGAGCTTTTTACAGTGTCACCTACACGACTACTTTACAGCGTCGACTGTGTGTTTTTTGTCATGACACCTACACAACCTCATTAGTTTGGACTGGATGTTGTACCAACATAACTTTTTAGAGAAAGGGGTGGTGTTAGGGTAGTTGGTTGTGGTGTATCTCAGTATCATTGAATTGTAAGTCCCCCTCCTCTTTGAGTGATTAATTGTTTCTACTTTAGGCACAAGGCCAGCAATTACCCAGTGCATTACTGGTACTTTATTTTATCGACCCCGTAAGGATGAAAGGCAAGTCAACCTCGGCGTGATTTGAACTCAGATCGTAAAGGGACGTAACTATGCTGGAAAGCATGGCGTCCGACCCGCTACCGATACTGCCAATCCATGTCACGTTAATCCCTTTCTAATTTTATCTTTCATTAATCTCTGTGTAAAATAATAGCAAAGACGTTTTTGTCTGCTCTATTTTGTTCTCTAGGAGACTCTAAGCTGTGTCCTAAAAGATCTACAATATGGTTACCAGTACAAAGTATCTGTACATGCAACCTCTATAGGTGGCCTTAGCCAACCCAACACCATTTTAATGCAACCTGAAGGTAAGATGTTAAATGTAATTATTTTATATCATAAGTTTTTAAGTGAACAATAGTGTCATTTGCTACAAGCTTCTGGTGATTTATTGCATTTCCATGTGGAACATGGTTAGTGTACTAGGTGTATATAGTGTGATCGGACATGTTTAGTGTATTAGGTGTTTATAGTGCGGTGAGACATGGTTAGTGTAATAGGTGTATATAGTGTGGTGGGACATGGTTAGTGTATTAGCTGTATATAGGGTTGTGGGACTGTTTAGTGTACTAGGTGTATATCGTGTATTGGGACATGGTTAGTTTATGAGGTGTATATAGTGTGGTGGGACATGGTTAGTGTATTTGGAGTATATAGTGTCTTGGGACATAGTTAGTGTATTAGGTGTATATAGTGTGGTGGGACATGGTTAGTGTACTAGGTGTATATAGTGTGGTGGGACATGTTTTGTGTACTAGGTGTATATAGTGTGGTGGGACATGGTTAGTGTAATAGGTGTATAGAGTGTGGTGGGACATGGTTAGTGTATTAGGTGTATATAGTGTGGTGGGACATGGTTAGTATATTTGGTGTGTATAGTGTGGTGGGACATGGTTAGTATATTTGGTGTGTATAGTGTGGTGGGACATGGTTCGTGGACTAGGTGTATATAGTTTCATGGGACATGGTTAGTGTACTAGGTGTATATAGTGTGGTGGGACATGGTTAGTGTATTTGGTGTATATAGTGTGATGGGACATGGTTAGTGTATTTGGTGTATATAGTGTGGTGGGACATGGTTAGTGTATTTGGTGTATATAGTGTGGTGGAAGATAGTTAGTGTACTAGGTGTATATAGTGTTGTGGGACATAGTTAGTGTACTAGGTGTATATAGTGTGATGGGACATGGTTAGTGTATTTAGTGTATATAGTGTGGTGGGACATGGTTAGTATAATAGGGGTATATAGTGTGGTGGGACATGGTTAGTGTACTAGGTGTATATAGTGTGGTGGGACATGGTTAGTGTACTAGGGGTATATAGTGTGATGGGACATAGTTAGTGTATTAGGTGTATATAGTGTGGTGGGACATGGTTAGTGTACTAGGCGTATATAGTGTGGTGGGGCATGGTTAGTGTATTAGGTGTATATAGTGTGGTGGGACATGGTTAGTGTACTAGATGTAAATAGTGTGGTGGGACATGGTTTCTGTACTAAGTGTATATAGTGTGGTGGGACATGGTTAGTGTATTTGGTGTATATAGTGTGATGGGACATAGTTAGTGTACGAGGCGTATATAGTGTGATGCGACATGGTTAGTGTATTTGGTGTATATAGTGTGGTGGGACATGTTTAGTGTATTAGGTGTATATAGTGTGGTGGGACTTGCGTAGTGTACTAGCTGTATATAGTGTGGTGGAACATAGTTAGTGTACTAGGCGTATATAGTGTGGTGGGACATGGTTAGTGTATTTGGTGTATATAGTGGGGTGGGAGATAATTAGTGTACTAGGTGTATATAGTGTTTTGGGACATAGTTAGTGTACTAGGTGTATATAGTGTGATGGGACATGGTTAGTGTATTTGGTGTATATAGTGTGGTGGGACATGGTTAGCGTACTAGGTGTATATAGTGTGGTGGGACATGGTTAGTGTACTTGGTGTATATAGTGTGGTGGGACATGGTTACTGTATTTGGTGTATATAGTCTGTTGGGACATGGTTAGTGTATTAGGCGTACATAGTGTGGTGGGACATGGTTAGTGTATTAGGTGTATATAGTGTGGTGGGACATGGGTAGTGTATTTGGTGTATATAGTGTGGAGGGACATGTTTAGTGTATTACATGTATATAGTGTGATCGGACATGGTTAGTGTGCAATGTTTATATAGTGTGGTGGGACATGGTTAGTATATTAGGTGTATATAGTGTGGTGGGACATGGTTAGTGTATTTGGTGTATATAGTGGGGTGGGACATAATTAGTGTACTAGGTGTATATAGTGTTTTCGGACATACTTAGTGTACTAGGTGTATATAGTGTGATGGGACATGGTTAGTGTATTTGGTGTATATAGTGTGGTGGGACATAGTTAGTGTACTAGGTGTATATAGTGTTGTGGGGCATAGTTAGTGTACTAGGTGTATATAGTGTGATGGGACATAGTTAGTGTATTAGGTATATGTAGTGTGATGGGACATGGTTAATGTATTTGGTGTATATAGTGTGGTGGGACCTAGTTAGTGTACTAGGTGTATATAGTGTTTCGGGACATGGTTAGTGTACTAAGTGTATAAAGTTTGGTGGGACATGGTTAGTGTACTTAGTGTATATAGTGACGTGGAACATGGTTAGTGTATTAGGTGTGTATAGTGTGGTGGGACATGGTTACTGTATTTGGTGTATATAGTCTGTTGGGACATGGTTAGTGTATTAGGTGTACATAGTGTGGTGGGACATGGGTAGTGCATTTGGTGTATATAGTGTATTACGTGTATGTAGTGTGATCAGACATGGTTAGTGTATTTGGTATATATAGTGTGGTGGGACATGGTTAGTGTATTTGGTGTATATAGTGTGATGGGACATGCTTAGTGTACAAGGTGTATATTGTGGGGTGGGACATAATTAGTGTACTAGGTGTGTATAGTGTTTTGGGACATATTTAGTGTACTAGGTGTATATAGTGTGAACGGAAATGGTTAGTGTATTAGGTGTATATAGTGTGGTGAGACATGGTTATTGTACTAGGTGTATATAGTGTGGTGGGATATGGTTAGTGTATTTGGTGTATATAGTGTCATGGGACATGGTTAGTGTACTAGGTGTATATAGTGTGGTGGGACATGGTTAGTGTATTTGGTGTATATAGTGTGGTGGGACATGGTTAGTGTACTAAAGGTATATAGTTTCATGGGACATGGTTAGTGTACTAGGTGTATATAGTGTGGTGGGACATGGTTTGTGTATTTGGTGTATATAGTGTGGTGGGACATGGTTAGTGTACTAAAGGTATATAGTTTCATGGGACATGGTTAGTGTACTAGGTGTATATAGTGTGGTGGGACATGGTTTGTGTATTTGGTGTATATAGTGTGGTGGGACATGGTTAGTGTACTAGGTGTATATAGTGTGATGGGACACGGTTAGTGTATTTGGTGTATATAGTGTGGTGGGACATGGTTTGTGTATTTGGTGTATATAGTGTGGTGGGACATGGTTTGTGTATTTGGTGTATATTGTGTGGTGGGACATGGTTTGTGTATTTGGTGTATATAGTGTGATGGGACATGGTTAGTGTATTAGGTGTATATAGTGTGGTGGGACATGGTTTGTGTATTTGGTGTATATAGTGTGGTGGGACATGGTTAGTGTATTAGGTGTATATAGTGTGATGGGGCATGGTTAGTGTATTTGGTGTATAAAGTGTGGTGGGATATGGTTAGTGTACTAGGTGTATATAGTGTGGTGGGACATGGTTAGTGTACTAGGTGTATATAGTGTGATGGGGCATGGTTAGTGTACTAGGTGTATATAGTGTCGTAGGACATGGTTAGTGTATTTGGTGTATAAAGTGTGGTGGGACATGGTTAGTGTGTTAGGTGTATATAGTGTGATGGGACATGGTTAGTGTATTTGGTGGATATAGTGTGGTGGGACATGTTTAGTGTATTAGGTGTATATAGCGTGATGGGGCATGGTTAGTGTATTTGGTGTATATAGTGTGATGGGACATGGTTAGTATATTAGGTGTATATAGTGTGGTGGGACATGGTTAGTGTATTTGGTGTATATAGTGGGGTGGGACATAATTAGTGTACTAGGTGTATATAGTGTTTTCGGACATACTTAGTGTACTAGGTGTATATAGTGTGATGGGACATGGTTAGTGTATTTGGTGTATATAGTGTGGTGGGACATAGTTAGTGTACTAGGTGTATATAGTGTTGTGGGGCATAGTTAGTGTACTAGCTGTATATAGTGTGATGGGACATAGTTAGTGTATTTGGTGTATATAGTGTGGTGGGACATGGTTAGTGTAGTAGGTGTATATAGTGTGGTGGGACATGGTTAGTGTACTAGGTGTATATAGTGTGGTGGGACATGGTTAGTGTATTAGGTATATGTAGTGTGATGGGACATGGTTAATGTATTTGGTGTATATAGTGTGGTGGGACCTAGTTAGTGTACTAGGTGTATATAGTGTTTCGGGACATGGTTAGTGTACTAAGTGTATAAAGTTTGGTGGGACATGGTTAGTGTACTTGGTGTATATAGTGACGTGGAACATGGTTAGTGTATTAGGTGTGTATAGTGTGGTGGGACATGGTTACTGTATTTGGTGTATATAGTCTGTTGGGACATGGTTAGTGTATTAGGTGTACATAGTGTGGTGGGACATGGGTAGTGCATTTGGTGTATATAGTCTGGTGGGACATGGTTAGTGTGTTAGGTGTATATAGTGTGGTGGGACATGTTTAGTGTATTAGGTGTATATAGTGTGATGGGGCATGGTTAGTGTATTTGGTGTATATAGTCTGGTGGGACATGGTTAGTGTATTAGGTGTATATAGTGTGGTGGAACATGGTTAGTGTATTAGGTGTATATAGTGTGGTGGGACATGGTTAGTGTATTTGGTGTATATAGTGTGGTGGGACATGGTTAGTGTATTAGGTGTATATAGTGTGGTGGGACATGGTTAGTGTATTTGGTGTATATAGTGTGGTGGGACATGGTTAGTGTATTTGGTGTATATAGTGTGGTGGGACATGTTTAGTGTATTAGGTGTATATAGTGTGATGGGGCATGGTTAGTGTATTTGGTGTATATAGTGTGGTGGAACATGGTTAGTGTACTAGGTGTATATAGTGTGGTGAGACATGGTTACTGTATTTGGTGGATATAGTGTAGTGGCACATGTTTAGTGTATATTAGGTGTATATAGTGTGGTGGGACACGTTTAGTGTATTAGATGTATATAGTGTGATGGGACATGGTTAGTGTATTTGGTGTATATAGTGTGGTGGGACATGTTTAGTGTATTAGGTGTATATAGTGAGATGGGACATGGTTAGTGTATTAGGTGTATATAGTGTGGTGGGACATGGTTAGTGTATTTGGTGTATATAGAGTGGTGGGACATAGTTAGTGTACTAGGTGTATATAGTGTGGTGGGACATGGTTAGTGTACTAGGTGTATATAGTGTCGTGGGACATAGTGTACTAGGTGTATATAGTGTGGTGGGACATGGTTACTGTATTTGGTGTATATAGTCTGTTGGGACATGGTTAGTGTACTAGGTGTATATAGTGTGGTGGGACATGGTTAGTGTATTAGGTGTACATAGTGTGGTGGGACATGGGTAGTGCATTTGGTGTATATAGTGTGGAGGGACATATTTAGTTTATTAGGTGCATATAGTGTGATCGGACATGTTTAGTGTATTTGGTGTATATAGTGTGATCGGACATGGTTAGTGTATTTGGTATATATAGTGTGGTGGGACATGGTTAGTGTATTTGGTGTATATAGTGTGATGGGACATGCTTAGTGTACAAGGTGTATATTGTGGGGTGGGACATAATTAGTGTACTAGGTGTGTATAGTGTTTTGGGACATAGTTAGTGTACTAGGTGTATATAGTGTGAAGGGAAATGGTTAGTGTATTAGGTGTATATAGTGTGGTGGGACATGGTTTGTGTATTTGGTGTATATAGTGTGGTGGGACATGGTTAGTGTATTAGGTGTATATAGTGTGATGGGGCATGGTTAGTGTATTTGGTGTATAAAGTGTGGTGGGATATGGTTAGTCTATTTGGTGTATATAGTGTGGTGGGACATGGTTAGTGTACTAAAGGTATATAGTTTCATGGGACATGGTTAGTGTACTAGGTGTATATAGTGTGGTGGGACATGGTTTGTGTATTTGGTGTATATAGTGTGGTGGGACATGGTTAGTGTACTAAAGGTATATAGTTTCATGGGACATGGTTATTGTACTAGGTGTATATAGTGTGGTGGGACATGGTTTGTGTATTTGGTGTATATAGTGTGGTGGAACATGGTTAGTGTACTAGGTGTATATAGTGTGATTGGACACGGTTAGTGTATTTGGTGTATATTGTGTGGTGGGACATGGTTTGTGTATTTGGTGTATATAGTGTGATGGGACATGGTTAGTGTATTAGGTGTATATAGTGTGGTGGGACATGGTTTGTGTATTTGGTGTATATAGTGTGGTGGGACATGGTTAGTGTATTAGGTGTATATAGTGTGATGGGGCATGGTTAGTGTATTTGGTGTATAAAGTGTGGTGGGATATGGTTAGTGTACTAGGTGTATATAGTGTGGTGGGACATGGTTAGTGTACTAGGTGTATATAGTGTGATGGGGCATGGTTAGTGTACTAGGTGTATATAGTGTCGTAGGACATGGTTAGTGTATTTGGTGTATAAAGTGTGGTGGGACATGGTTAGTGTACTAGGTGTATATATAGTGTGGTGGGACATGGTTAGTGTATTAGGTGTATATAGTGTGATGGGAAATGGTTAGTGTATTTGGTGGATATAGTGTGGTGGGACATGTTTAGTGTATTAGGTGTATATAGTGTGATGGGACATGGTTAGTATATTAGGTGTATATAGTGTGGTGGGACATGGTTAGTGTATTTGGTGTATATAGTGGGGTGGGACATAATTAGTGTACTAGGTGTATATAGTGTTTTCGGACATACTTAGTGTACTAGGTGTATATAGTGTGATGGGACATGGTTAGTGTATTTGGTGTATATAGTGTGATGGGACATGGTTAGTGTATTTGGTGTATATAGTGTGGTGGGACATAGTTAGTGTACCAGGTGTATATAGTGTTGTGGGGCATAGTTAGTGTACTAGGTGTATATAGTGTGATGGGACATAGTTAGTGTATTTGGTGTATGTAGTGTGGTGGGACATGGTTAGTGTAGTAGGTGTATATAGTGTGGTGGGACATGGTTAGTGTACTAGGTGTATATAGTGTGGTGGGACATGGTTAGTGTATTAGGTATATGTAGTGTGATGGGACATGGTTAATGTATTTGGTGTATATAGTGTGGTGGGACCTAGTTAGTGTACTAGGTGTATATAGTGTTTCGGGACATGGTTAGTGTACTAAGTGTATAAAGTTTGGTGGGACATGGTTAGTGTACTTGGTGTATATAGTCTGTTGGGACATGGTTAGTGTATTAGGTGTACATAGTGTGGTGGGACATGGGTAGTGCATTTGGTGTATATAGTCTGGTGGGACATGGTTAGTGTGTTAGGTGTATATAGTGTGGTGGGACATGTTTAGTGTATTAGGTGTATATAGTGTGATGGCGCATGGTTAGTGTATTTGGTGTATATAGTGTGGTGGGGCATGGTTAGTGTATTTGGTGTATATAGTGTGGTGGGACATGGTTAGTGTATTTGGTGTATATAGTGTGGTGGGACATGTTTAGTGTATTAGGTGTATATAGTGTGATGGGGCATGGTTAGTGTATTTGGTGTATATAGTGTGGTGGAACATGGTTAGTGTACCAGGTGTATATAGTGTGGTGAGACATGGTTACTGTATTTGGTGGATATAGTGTAGTGGCACATGTTTAGTGTATATTAGGTGTATATAGTGTGGTGGGACACGTTTAGCGTATTAGATGTATATAGTGTGATGGGACATGGTTAGTGTATTTGGTGTATATAGTGTGGTGGGACATGTTTAGTGTATTAGGTGTATATAGTGAGATGGGACATGGTTAGTGTATTAGGTGTATATAGTGTGGTGGGACATGGTTAGTGTATTTGGTGTATATAGTGTGGTGGGACATAGTTAGTGTACTAGGTGTATATAGTGTCGTGGGACATAGTGTACTAGGTGTATATAGTGTGGTGGGACATGGTTACTGTATTTGGTGTATATAGTCTGTTGGGACATGGTTAGTGTACTAGGTGTATATAGTGTGGTGGGACATGGTTAGTGTATTAGGTATACATAGTGTGGTGGGACATGGGTAGTGCATTTGGTGTATATAGTGTGGAGGGACATATTTAGTTTATTAGGTGTATATAGTGTGATCGGACATGGTTAGTGTATTTGGTGTATATAGTGTGGTGGGACATGTTTAGTGTATTACGTGTATATAGTGTGATCGGACATGGTTAGTGTATTTGGTATATATAGTGTGGTGGGACATGGTTAGTGTATTTGGTGTATATAGTGTGATGGGACATGCTTAGTGTACAAGGTGTATATTGTGGGGTGGGACATAATTAGTGTACTAGGTGTGTATAGTGTTTTGGGACATAGTTAGTGTACTAGGTGTATATAGTGTGAAGGGAAATGGTTAGTGTATTAGGTGTATATAGTGTGGTGGGACATGGTTTGTGTATTTGGTGTATATAGTGTGGTGGGACATGGTTAGTGTATTAGGTGTATATAGTGTGATGGGGCATGGTTAGTGTATTTGGTGTATAAAGTGTGGTGGGATATGGTTAGTGTACTAGGTGTATATAGTGTGGTGGGACATGGTTAGTGTACTAGGTGTATATAGTGTGATGGGGCATGGTTAGTGTATTTGGTGTATAAAGTGTGGTGGGACATGGTTAGTGTGTTAGGTGTATATAGTGTGATGGGACATGGTTAGTGTATTAGGTGTATATAGTGTGATGGGGCATGGTTAGTGTATTTAGTGTATAAAGTGTGGTGGGATATGGTTAGTGTACTAGGTGTATATAGTGTGGTGGGACATGGTTAGTGTACTAGGTGTATATAGTGTGATGGGGCATGGTTAGTGTATTTGGTGTATAAAGTGTGGTGGGACATGGTTAGTGTGTTAGGTGTATATAGTGTGATGGGACATGTTTAGTGTATTAGGTGTATATAGCGTGATGGGGCATGGTTTGTGTATTTGGTGTATATAGTGTGGTGGGACATGGTTAGTGCATTTAGTGTATATAGTGTGATGGGACATGGTTAGTATATTAGGTGTATATAGTGTGGTGGGACATGGTTAGTGTATTTGGTGTATATAGTGGGGTGGGACATAATTAGTGTACTAGGTGTATATAGTGTTTTCGGACATACTTAGTGTACTAGGTGTATATAGTGAGATGGGACATGGTTAGTGTATTTGGTGTATATAGTGTGGTGGGACATAGTTAGTGTACTAGGTGTATATAGTGTTGTGGGGCATAGTTAGTGTACTAGGTGTATATAGTGTGATGGGACATAGTTAGTGTATTTGGTGTATATAGTGTGGTGGGACATGGTTAGTGAAGTAGGTGTATATAGTGTGGTGGGACATGGTTAGTGTACTAGGTGTATATAGTGTGGTGGGACATGGTTAGTGTATTAGGTATATGTAGTGTGATGGGACATGGTTAATGTATTTGGTGTATATAGTGTGGTGGGACCTAGTTAGTGTACTAGGTGTATATAGTGTTTTGGGACATGGTTAGTGTACTAAGTGTATAAAGTTTGGTGGGACATGGTTAGTGTACTAAGTGTATAAAGTTTGGTAGGACATGGTTAGTGTACTTGGTGTATATAGTGACGTGGAACATGGTTAGTGTATTAGGTGTGTATAGTGTGGTGGGACATTGTTACTGTATTTGGTGTATATAGTCTGTTGGGACATGGGTAGTGCATTTGGTGTATATAGTCTGGTGGGACATGGGTAGTGCATTTGGTGTATATAGTCTGGTGGGACATGGTTAGTGTGTTAGGTGTATATAGTGTGGTGGGACATGTTTAGTGTATTAGGTGTATATAGTGTGATGGGGCATGGTTAGTGTATTTGGTGTATATAGTGTGGTGGGGCATGGTTAGTGTATTAGGTGTATATATAGTGTGGTGGGACATGGTTAGTGTATTTGGTGTATATAGTGTGGTGGGACATAGTTAGTGTATTACGTGTATATAGTGTGGTGGGACATGGTTAGTGTATTTGGTGTATATAGTGTGGTGGGACATGGTTAGTGTATTTGGTGTATATAGTGTGGTGGGACATGTTTTGTGTATTAGGTGTATATAGTGTGGTGGGACATGGTTAGTGTATTTGGTGTATATAGAGTGGTGGGACATAGTTAGTGTAATAGGTGTATATAGTGTCGTGGGACATAGTGTACTAGGTGTATATAGTGCGGTGGGACATGCTTAATGTATTTGGTGTATATAGTCTGTTCGGACAAGGTTAGTGTACTAGGTGTATATAGTGTGGTGGGACATGGTTAGTGTATTAGGTGTACATAGTGTGGTGGGACATGGGTAGTGCATTTGGTGTATATAGTGTGGAGGGACATGGTTAGTGTACTAGGTGTATATAGTGTGATGGGACATGGTTAGTGTATTTGGTGTATATTGTGTGGTGGGACATGGTTTGTGTATTTGGTGTATATAGTGTGATGGGACATGGTTAGTGTATTAGGTGTATATAGTGTGGTGGGACATGGTTTGTGTATTTGGTGTATATAGTGTGGTGGGACATGGTTAGTGTATTAGGTGTATATAGTGTGATGGGGCATGGTTAGTGTATTTGGTGTATAAAGTGTGGTGGGATATGGTTAGTGTACTAGGTGTATATAGTGTGGTGGGACATGGTTAGTGTACTAGGTGTATATAGTGTGATGGGGCATGGTTAGTGTATTTGGTGTATAAAGTGTGGTGGGTCATGGTTAGTGTGTTAGGTGTATATAGTGTGATGGGACATGGTTAGTGTATTTGGTGGATATAGTGTGGTGGGACATGTTTAGTGTATTAGGTGTATATAGCGTGATGGGCATGGTTAGTTTATTTGGTGTATATAGTGTGGTGGAACATGGTTAGTGTATTTGGTGTATATAGTGTGATGGGACATGGTTAGTATATTAGGTGTATATAGTGTGGTGGGACATGGTTAGTGTATTTGGTGTATATAGTGGGGTGGGACATAATTAGTGTACTAGGTGTATATAGTGTTTTCGGACATACTTAGTGTACTAGGTGTATATAGTGTGATGGGACATGGTTAGTGTATTTGGTGTATATAGTGTGGTGGGACATAGTTAGTGTACTAGGTGTATATAGTGTTGTGGGGCATAGTTAGTGTACTAGGTGTATATAGTATGATGGGACATAGTTAGTGTATTTGGTGTATATAGTGTGGTGGGACATGGTTAGTGTATTTGGTGTATATACTGTGGTGGGACATGGTTAGTGTACTAGGTGTATATCGTGTGGTTGGACATGGTTAGTGTACTAGGTGTATATAGTGTGGTGGGACATGGTTAGTGTACTAGGTGTATATAGTGTGGTGGGACATGGTTAGTGTACTAGGTGTATATAGTGTGGTTGGACATGGTTAGTGTACTAGGTGTATATAGTGTGGTGGGACATGGTTAGTGTACTAGGTGTATATAGTGTGGTTGGACATGGTTAGTGTACTAGGTGTATATAGTGTGGTGGAACATGGTTAGTGTATTTGGTGGATATAGTGTAGTGGCACATGTTTAGTGTATATTAGGTGTATATAGTGTGGTGGGACACGTTTAGTGTATTAGATGTATATAGTGTGATGGGACATGGTTAGTGTATTTGGTGTATATAGTGTGGTGGGACATGTTTAGTGTATTAGGTGTATATAGTGTGATGGGACATGGTTAGTGTATTAGGTGTATATAGTGTGGTGGGACATGGTTAGTGTATTTGGTGTATATAGTGTGATGGGACATGGTTAGTGTATTTGTTGGATATAGTGTAGTGGGACATGTTTAGTGTATATTAGGTGTATATAGTGTGATGGGACATGGTTAGTGTATTAGGTGTATATAGTGTGGTGGGACATGGTTAGTGTATTTGGTGTATATAGTGTGGTGGGACATATTTAGTGTACTAGGTGTATATAGTGTCGTGGGACATAGTGTAGTAGGTGTATATAGTGTGGTGGGACATGGTTAGTGTATTTGGTGTATATAGTGTTGTGGGACACGTTTAGTGTACTAGGTGTATATAGTGTGGTGGTACATGTTTAGTGTATATTAGGTGTATTTAATGTAATGGGACATGGTTAGTGTATTTGATGTATATAGTGTGGTGGAACATAGTGTACTAGGTGTATAGAGTGTCGTAGGACATAGTTAGTGTACTAGGTGTATATAGTGTGATGGGACATGGTTAGTGTATTTGGTATATATAGTGTGGTGGGACATGGTTAGTGTACTAGGTGTATATAGTGTCGTGGGACATAGTGTACTAGGTGTATATAGTGTGATGCGACATGGTTAGTGTATTTGGTGTATATAGTGTGGTGGAACATGTTTAGTGTATTAGGTGTATATAGTGTGGTGGGACTTGCGTAGTCTACTAGCTGTATATAGTCTGGTGGAACATACTTAGTGTACTAGGCGTATATAGTGTGGTGGGACATGGTTAGTGTATTTGGTTTATATAGTGGGGTGGGACATAATTAGTGTACTAGGAGTATATAGTGTGATGGGACATGGTTAGTGTATTTGGTGTATATAGTGTGGTGGGACATGGTTAGCGTACTAGGTGTATATAGTGTGGTGGGACATGGTTAGTGTACTTGGTGTATATAGTGTGGTGGTACATGGTTACTGTATTTGGTGTATATAGTCTGTTGGGACATGGTTAGTGTATTAGGTGTATATAGTGTGGTGGGACATGGTTAGTGTATTTGGTGTATATAGTGTCGTGGGACATGGGGAGTGTACTAGGTGTATATAGTGTGATGGGGCATGGTTAGTGTATTTGCTGTATATATTGTGATGTGACATTGTTTGTGTATTTGGTGTATATAGTGGGGCGGGACATGTTTAGTGTACTAGGTGTATATAGTGTGGTGGTACATGGTTAGTGTATTAGGTGTATATAGTGTAATGGGACATGGTTAGTGTATTTGGTGTATATAGTGTGGTGGGACATGGTTAGTGTATTAGGTGTATATAGTGTGGTGGGACATGGTTAGTGTATTTGGTGGATATAGTGTAGTGGGACATGTTTAGTGTATATTTGGTGTATATAGTGGGGTGGAACATGTTTAGTGTACTAGGTGTATATAGTGTGGTGGGACATAGTTAGTGTACTAGGTGTATATAGTGTGGTGGGACATAGTTAGTGTACTAGGTGTATATAGTGTGATGGGACATGGTTAGTGTACTAGGTGTATATAGTGTGGTGGGACATAGTTAGTGTACTAGGTGTATATAGTGTCGTGGGACATAGTGTACTAGGTGTATATAGTGTGGTGGGACATGGTTAGTGTATTTGGTGTATATAGTGGGGTGGAACATGTTTAGTGTACTAGGTGTATATAGTGTGGTGGTACATGTTTAGTGTATTAGGTGTATTTAATGTAATGGGACATGGTTAGTGTATTTGGTGTATATAGCGTGGTGGAACATAGTGTACTAGGTGTATAGAGTGTCGTAGGACATAGTTAGTGTACTAGGTGTATATAGTGTGATGGGACATGGTTAGTGTATTTGCTGTATATAGTGTGGTGGGACATGGTTAGTGTATTAGGTGTATATAGTGTGGTGGGACATGCCTAGTTTACTAGGTGTATATAGTGTTGTGGGACATGGTTAGTGTACTAGGTGTTTATAGTGTGATGGGACATAGTTAGTTTACGAGGTGTATATAGTGTGATTCGACATGGTTAGTGTATTAGGTGTATATAGTGTGGTGGGACTTGCATAGTTCTACTAGCTGTATATAGTGTGGTGGAACATACTTAGTGTACTAGGCGTATATAGTGTGGTGGGACATGGTTAGTGTATTTGGTGTATATAGTGGGGTGGGACATAGTTAGTGTACTAGGTGTATATAGTGTGATGGGACATGGTTAGTGTATTTTGTGTATATAGTGTGGTGGGACATGGTTAGCGTACTAGGTGTATATAGTCTGGTGTGACATGGTTAGTGTACTTGGTGTCTATAGTGTGGGGGGGACATGGTTGGTGTATTTGGTGTATATAGTCTGTTGGAACATGGTTAGTGTATTAGGCGTACATAGTGTGGTGGGACATGGTTAGTGTATTTGGTTTATATAGTGTGGAGGGACTTGGTTAGTGTGCAAGGTTTATATAGTGTGGTGGGACATGCTTAGTGTATTTGGTGTATATAGTGGGGTGGGACAAAATTTGTGTACTAGGTGTATATAGTGTTTTGGGACATAGTTAGTGTACTAGGTGTATATAGTGTTGTGGGGCAT
Organism: Eledone cirrhosa; assembly: GCA_964016885.1. NCBI lineage: Eukaryota > Metazoa > Mollusca > Cephalopoda > Octopoda > Eledonidae > Eledone > Eledone cirrhosa. The sequence continues at coordinate 254,233,596 of OZ024741.1, read as the reverse complement.
AGTTAGTGTACTAGGTGTATATAGTGTGATGGGACATAGTTAGTGTATTAGGTATATGTAGTGTGATGGGACATGGTTAGTGTATTTGGTGTATATACTGTGGTGGGACATGGTTAGTGTATTTGGTGTATATAGTGTGGTGGGACATGGTTAGTGTACTAAGTGTATATAGTGTGATGGGACATGGTTAGTGTATTTGGTGTATATAGTGTTGTGGGACATGGTTAGCGTACTAGGTGTATATAGTGTGACGGAACATGGTTAGTGTATGTGGCGTATATAGTGTGGTGGGACATGGTCAGTGTATTCGGTGTATATAGTGTGGTGGGACATGGTTAGTGTACTAGGTGTATATAGTGTCGTAGGACATGGTTGTTGTATTAGGTGTATATAGTGTGGTGGGACATGGTTAGTGTATTTGGTGTATATAGTGTGGTGGGACATGGTTAGTGTATTAGGTGAATATAGTGTGGTAGGACATGGTTAGTGTATTTGTTGTATATAGTGTGGTGGGACATGGTTAGTGTACTAGGTGTAGATAGTGTGTTGGGACATGGTTAGTGTATTTGGTGTATATAGTGAGATGGGACATGGTTAGTGTACTATATGTATATAGTGTGTTGGGACATGGTTAGTTTATCAGGTGTATATAGTGTGGTGGGACATGGTTAGTGTATTTGGTGTATATAGTGAGGTGGGACATGGTGAGTGTACTAGGTGTATATAGTTTGATGGGACATGGTTAGTGTATATAGTGTGGTGGGACATGGTTAGTGTATATAGTGTGGTGGGACATGGTTAGTGTATATCGTGTGATGGGACATGTTTACTGTATTTGTTGTATATAGTGTGGTGGGCCATGTTTAATGTATTAGGTGTATATAATGGCGTAGAACATGGTTAGTGTATTAGGTCTATATAGTGTGGTGGGACATGGTTAGTGTACTAGGTGTATATAGTGGGGTGAGACATGGTTAGTGTGTATAGTGTGGTGGCACATGGTTAGTGTACTAGGTGTATATAGTGTGGTGTGACATGATTAGTGTATTAGGTGTATATAGTGTGGTGGGACATGGTTAGTGTATTAGGTGTATATAGTGTGGATGGACATGGTTAGTGTATTTGGTGTATATAGTGTGGTGTGACATGGTTAGATTATTTGGTATATATAGTGTGGTGGGACATGGTTAGTGTACTAGGTGTATATAGTGTCGTAGGACATGGTTGTTGTATTAGGTGTATATAGTGTGGTGGGACATGGTTAGTGTATTTGGTGTATATAGTGTGGTGGGACATGGTTAGTGTATTAGGTGTATATAGTGTGGTGGGACATGGTTAGTGTATTTGTTGTATATAGTGTGGTGGGACATGGTTAGTGTACTAGGTGTAGATAGTGTGTTGGGACATGGTTAGTGTATTTGGTGTATATAGTGAGATGGGACATGGTTAGTGTACTATATGTATATAGTGTGTCGGGACATGGTTAGTTTATCAGGTGTATATAGTGTGGTGGGACATGGTTAGTGTATTTGGTGTATATAGTGAGGTGGGACATGGTTAGTGTACTAGGTGTATATAGTTTGATGGGACATGGTTAGTGTATATAGTGTGGTGGGACATGGTTAGTTTATCAGGTGTATATAGTGTGGTGGGACATGATTAGTGTATTTGGTGAATATAGTGTGGTGGGATATGGTTAGTGTATATAGTGTCGTGCGACATGGTTTGTGTATTAGATGTCTATACCCTGGTAGGACATGGTTAGTGTATTTGGTGTATATAGTGTGGTGGGACATCGTTAGTGTGTATAGTGTGGTGGGACATGGTTCGTGTATTAGGTGAATATAGTGTGGTGGGTCATGGTTAGTGTACTAGGTCTATACAGTGTGGTGGGACGTGGTTAGTGTATAGGTGTATATAGTGTGGTGGGACATGGTTAGTGTATTAGGTGTATATAGTGTGGTGGGACATGCGTAGTGTATTAGGTGTATATAGTGTGGTGGGACATGGTTAGTGTATTAGGTGTATATAGTGTTGTGGGACATGGTTAGTATATTAGGTGTATATAGTGTGGTGGGACATGGTTAGTGTACTAGAGGTATATAGTTTGGTAGGACATGGTTAGTGTATTTCGTGTATATAGTGTGGTGGGATATGGTTAGTGATTGTTAACTGAACAGGGGTCAATATTCGGGTATGTGTTATTCTCAATTTGTGATGTAAATGTTTAAGATGTTTAAGTCAGTTTATTTCTTTTCAATTACAGATATCATGAGACAACCTAATATGGAGAGAAATTTTGTTGCAATATGTGAGTTAATTTTGCTATTTGTTAATTACATATAATGGTAAATCACCACGTGGTAATTACAGAACAGTGCAATGCTTTTGATATGGCTGACCTTTATTACATGAAGTCTGTCCTAAGAGCAGCTAGTTTTGGTCCTGTTTCAAAACTGGATCATTATGATTTACAGTGCCATCTGTTTGTTGGTCAAACTAAATGGCCACATCTCGGAACCCTTCAGTATTACAGCGATACCCTATTATATCTTTTTTCTAAGTAGCAATTACTATGGAGCAATTACTGAGAAAGATGGAAACTTTGAAAGGCATCCCACTTTATCTGTGCTACAAGAGAGCCATATGTGCCCATGCTGATATTACTGTCGTGGTGTTAGACACATTGGACATACAGGCAATGGAAACAATACTGGAAGAATTCCAGGATGTGACAGGAGCATGTATAATTTGGTAAAAGTCAGTGAGCTTGCAATTCAGCTCATAGAAAAGCAAGTCCATGAAGCCCAGTGGCAATTTCTGTTGCTGGACCAAGGTTAAGGTTATTGTGGTCTGGTTCAAATGCCAGACTTTCAAGTGGGTAAGAACTTGGAAAAGGTCATGGACAGGGTGCCTAGTCTCATTCAGAAATGACCTGAGAGAAAGCTGTCCCTGAAAGGTCAGACTGAAGTAGTAAATGCCAACATTGCCTTAGTGATGTACTACTGCCTGGTCATTTGCCATACCCTAAAACATATCTGACCAGTTTTGGTATGCACACCCTTTCATTTCTCGTGGAAACGACATTGGTCAGAAATTTTATTTGCTGCCAATGTCCACTCTGTAGAGTTCTTAGGATGCTGATGATGTGCAGACAGAGATTGATACACCTGCAGAAATACCTCGACTCCTGTGACAATAATAGTGACAATGAACCAACAAGGGCACCCTTCATTCAACATTTTTCTGCAGCTCTTCTCCTTAATAGAATTGTATTAGTGGAGGGAATGACTGACAATGATTTAGGAGCCATTCTGGTCATCAATAAAACAGTCCGAGCAGATTCTTCTGGAGGATGTTCAAATTGGGGAATGTATAATTTTCAAAAATCGTTGGCTTGGCAATGCTACAGGGAAATATTACTTGCAGGAGACAAGCTCTAAAGGCAGAACTTGTCTATGATGCATGTAAGTCAACAAAACTGTCCTGCACACTATCGTTCAGTGTCTGTGCATTACAGGTTTGTGGGCTTGTGCCAAACATCTGTTATGGTGTGTGGGATGCATCCAGATGTCAACCGAATCTATAGTGAAAATTGAATCGCGACCTTCCCTTGGCAAGGATGGGCAGCAAATTTTCCTCTACATCATGGTTATATTAAAAAATATATGGTAGACATGAGTGGAAGGTTTAAGGACAAGACCTTTCTTCTTAGCCAAGTCCTCATTAACTTCTTTAAGTACCACTTCAAGAAGAAAGTGGAGGGCGAGTTTCTACCTCCTAGAGTGTTTCATGAATAGTGAGTAAGAGCAAAATTAATGAGGTTAAATGGACCTACTCTGAACAGGCTTTTCTAAGACAGGTAGAAAAGAAACTAGAAGGAGGCACTTTCAATGCCTTTGTTGACAGAGTAATCCCAGACATTGTGCTGGGTTTGCAACCCAAATTACCATAGGTGGTATTCACTAATTGTTCTTGAAGGAAATTTATTATTACATTTTATTATGTTGATTTCAAACATTTTTACTTGATATAAACCCAAGTTTGTACTGTCCCCATTGTTTTGGACACTTGTGACCAATACAAAATTATTATCTATATATATAAAACTGAGGATGTCTGCGTGTGAGTTTGAATCCCTAAAACTTGAGAAACATCCAACCAACTGTTTTCAAACTTTACACATGTAATACTTATGTTTCAGGGAATGTTCTGAGCAAAAACAATTCAAATTTTCAATGCCCTAGGGACCGCATTAGGCGATTTAGCGATCTCTCTCTATAATTCGTAGTTTTTCTCTTTTTAGATAGATACATACATATAACGTCGCGCCTTTATAATATCTGTCTGTATGTCTGGCTGTCTGCATTACGTCACTTCCTTGAGGATGTCTGTGTGTGTCTGTCTGTGAGTTTGAATCCCTAAAACTCGAGAAGTACCCAACCGATTTTTTTCAAACTTTACACGTGTATTACTTATGTTTCGGGGAGTGTTATGCACTTTTTTATCTCCTAGGGCCCACATTAGGTGAAAAACTGCGTTTTTAAGCTTTTTAGGGGTTTTTGAGGCATTACGTCAGACCGATTTCCTTGAAATTGTAACTATGTATTAGTCTCTTCTTCATACTGTGAGCAAAGAAAATCCAACTTTTTTTATGGCCTAGGTGAAAAACTTCATTTTTTCAGCTTTTTAGGGCTTTTTGGAGGCGTTACGTCTAGCCGATTTTCTCGAAATTTCAAGGCATATTATGCACATAAAAAAAATTTATTTTGTTGATCCCCTAGGGCCCGCATTAGGTGAAAACCTCCATTTTTCCTGCTCCATCGCGGAAAATCTTAAAAATTATCCAGCCATCAGGGTATTCGGTTTATTTTCTTTACATATTGTCCTGGCATGCAGTTTTTCCACGATTAGGTCTGATGGCGGCCCGCGTTCCAAAATACCTTATCCCGTGCAACGTCAGGTACCACTGCTAGTTATTAATATTATTGGATTGGCCAGATTGTTAGAGTGTAGCATTTAGTTATAGTTCTTTATGTTCTGAATTCAAGTCTTGCTAAGGTCAATGAAATGCCTTTCATCTTTCTAATATCAAAAACATAATGAATCAGTCAAGTACTGGGGTCGATATAATCGGCTTTCACCTACCCTAAAAAATAACTAGCCTTGTATCTAAAGTAGAAATTTTAATTACATTTTATAGATCCATTTGATGTGAATCTATCCAGCTTGTTGACTGTGATAATACCGATCTCATTGCTGTTGCTTAGCCTGCTGGTCACTCTAATATTTATTGTAATTAATCATCAAAAGAATGTTCCCTCTATTTGTGATGAAAGGAACCAGACAAAGGTAAGTGAGCCAACCACTCTCTCCCCTGCCATTACCACAGGGTTAACTTGAAAATTTAAATGAAGTAACCTCTCTTACTCAGCCATTACCACAGAATTAACTTAAATTTATATTGGGGCAACCTCTCTTACTCAGCTATTACTACAGGATTAACTTAAATTTAAATTGGGGGGGGGGGCTAACATGCAATTACTCAGCCGTTATCACAGGGTTAATTCAAATTTGAATGGGGCAACCTCTCTTACACAGCTATTACCACAAGGTTAACTTAAATTTAAATTGGGGTAACCTCTTTTACTCATCTATTATCACAAAGCTAAGTCGGGTAACCTTTTTTTATTACTAATTATGGAGGCACATGGCTTAGTGGTTAGAGCATTGGCCTTGCAATCGAAAGGTTGTGAGTTCAATTCTCAGACCGGGTGATGTGCTGTTTCCTTGAGCAAGACACTTTATTTCACATTGCTCCAGTTTACTCAGCTGTAGAAATGAGATGATAGGGACTGGGATCCATATCATTCCACTGCAAAGTGGTCGTGGAGGTGCCACGGCAAAAAAGCACCCAGCACTCACTGTAAATGAGGTTGGTGTTGGGAAGGGCATCCAGCTGTAGAAATCAAGCCAGAATCAGTTCCCATCCCACCCTTGCAAGCAGGGAAAAAGCGGACGTAAAATGAAATGATGATGATGATGATGAATTACCACAGGATTCAGACAAAACTTTTTCTGCACTCTTTACCATAGGTTGGTCATCATCATCATCATCATCACCATCCTTTTATGCATACTTTTCCATACTTGCATGGGTTAATTAAGACAAAAGCAAGTGGAGGTAGCCTATTTTCTCACTCATTACCACAAGATTAATTCAGACTAAGATAAGTGCAGTAACCTTTTTCTCACTCATTACCACAAAAAAAGGTAAATGGGCATGACTTACAAGGTTAATCTGACGAAAGTAAATTGAGGTAACTTTTTTTCTACCCACTCATTACTATGGGGTTAATATGATTCATTAGGCTGTATTGTAAGGCCAGTGATGTTTTACTGTTGTTGTTATTGTTGTTGTTTAGCCACTGGTCATCTCTTATCCAGCAGATACCTGGTCACAGTTATTCCAGTTATGACCATTTCATCATATTTTCAAACACAATGTATCAAGAGTCATCTTGTCATTTTAGGTAAATTAAGACTTTTGTGTTTTTTTGTCTGATGTGATCCTTCCTTTTTGTAAGATGTTCAAGGAAATCTGACTGCTATTTTTAGCAGGTTGTGCAACTATGTAAAAACTACTTAGTTGGCAGATTTTGAGATTGTTGGTAAATATGATGTAGTGCCAAGTATTTGGGGTAGATGTGGTAGAGGATATTTTGTATAGTTATCACCTTCACCATCATTGACATTATCATTATCTTCAACATCACCATCAACAGTGTGTAATATATGCAGTGTGCAATGTATGTAGTATTTAATATATGTAGTGTGTAATGTATGTAGTGTGTAATATATGTAGTGTAATGTATGCAGTGTATAATGTATGTAGTGTAATGTGTATGTAATGTATGTAGTGTAATGTGTGTAGGTTAATATATGTAGTGTGTAGTGTAATGTATGTAGGGTGTAGTGTAATGTGTGTACTGTTGTGTATGTAGGGTGTAGTGTAATGTGTGTAGGATGTAGTGTAATGTAGGTAGGGTGTAGTGTAATGTATGTAGTGTAATGTATGTAGTGCAACGTGTGTAATGTATGTAGTGTGTAATGTATCTAGTGTAATGTATGTAGTGAAATGTATGTAGTGTGTAATGTATGTAATTATATTGTATGTAGTGTAATGTATGTAGTGTGTAGTGTAATGTATGTAGTGTAAAGTATGTAGTGTAATGTATGTAGTGTAATGTATGTAGTGTGTAGTGTAATGTATGTAGTGCAATGTATGTAGTGCAATGTATGCAGTGTAATGTATGTAGTGCAATGTATGTAGTGTAAAATTTGTAGTATAATGTATGTAGTGCAACGTGTGTAATGTATGTAGTGTGTAATGTATGTAGTGTAATGTATGTAGTGCAATGTATGTAGTGTAATGTATGCAGTGTAATGTATGTAGTGTAATGTATGTAATGTAATGTAAGTAGTGTAATGTATGTAGTGTAATGTATGTAGTGTAATGTATGTAGTGTAATGTATGTAGTGTAATGTATGTAGTGTAATGTATGTAGTGTAATGTATGTAGTGTAATGTATGTAGTGTAATGTATGCAGTGTAATGTATGCAGTGTAATGTATGCAGTGTAATGTATGTAGTGTAATTTATGTAGTGTAATGTATGTAGTGTAATGTATGTAGTGTAATGTATGTAGTGTAATGTATGTAGTGTGTAATGTATGTAGTGTGCAATGTATGTAATGTAATGTATGTAGTGTAATGTATGTAGTGTAATGTATGCAGTGTGCAATGTATGTAGTGTAATGTACGTAGTGCAATGTATGTAATGTAATGTATGTAGTGTAATGTATGTAGTGCAATGTATGTAGTGTAATGTATGTAGTGTAATGTATGTAGTGTAATGTATGTAATGTAATGTAAGTAGTGTAATGTATGTAGTGTAATGTATGTAGTGTAATGTATGTAGTGTAATGTATGTAGTGTAATGTATGTAGTGTAATGTATGTAGTGTAATGTATGTAGTGTAATGTATGTAGTGTAATGTATGCAGTGTAATGTATGCAGTGTAATGTATGCAGTGTAATGTATGTAGTGTAATTTATGTAGTGTAATGTATGTAGTGTAATGTATGTAGTGTAATGTATGTAGTGTAATGTATGTAGTGTGTAATGTATGTAGTGTGCAATGTATGTAATGTAATGTATGTAGTGTAATGTATGTAGTGTAATGTATGCAGTGTGCAATGTATGTAGTGTAATGTACGTAGTGCAATGTATGTAATGTAATGTATGTAGTGTAATGTATGTAGTGCAATGTATGTAGTGTAATGTATGTAGTGTAATGTATGCAGTGCAATGTATGTAGTGTGCAATGTATGTAGTGTGCAATGTATGTAGTGCAATGTATGTTGTGTAATGTATGTAGTGTGTAATGTATGTAGTGCAATGTATGTAGTGTAATGTATGTAGTGTGTAATGTATGTAGTGCAATGTATGTAGTGTAATGTATGTAGTGTAATGTATGTAGTGTAATGTATGTAGTGTAATGTATGTAGTGTAATGTATGTAGTGTAATGTATGTAGTGTAATGTATGTAGTGTAATGTATGTAGTGTAATGTATGTAGTGTAATGTATGTAGTGTAATGTATGTAGTGTAATGTATGTAGTGTAATGTATGTAGTGTAATGTATATAGTGTAATGTATATAGTGTAATGTATATAGTGTAATGTATGTAGTGTAATGTATGTAGTGTAATGTATGTAGTGTAATGTATGTAGTGTGTAATGTATGTAGTGTAATGTATGTAGTGTAATGTATGTAGTGCAATGTATGTAGTGCAATGTATGTAGTGTGTAATGTATGTAGTGTAATGTATGTAGTGTGCAATGTATGTAGTGTGTAATGTATGTAGTGCAATGTATGTAGTGCAATGTATGTAGTGCAACGTATGTAGTGTAATGTATATAGTGCAATGTATGTAGTGTGTAATGTATGTAGTGTGTAATGTATGCAGTGTGTAATGTATGTAGTATGTAGTGCAATGTATGTAGTGTGTAATGTATGCAGTGTGTAATGTATGTAGTATGTAGTGTGATGTATGTAGTGTAATGTATGCAGTGTGTAATGTATGTAGTATCTAGTGTGATGTATGTAGTATAATGTGTGTAGGTTAATGTATGTAGTGTGTAGTGTAATGTATGTAGGGTAATGTATGTAGTGCAACTTGTGTAATGTATGTAGTGTGTAATGTATCTAGTGTAATGTAGGTAGGGTGTAGTTTAATGTATGTAGTGTAATGTGTGTAGTGTAATGTATGTAGTGTGTAATGTATGTAGTGTAATGTGTGTAGTGCAACGTGTGTAATGTATGTAGTGTAATGTATGTAGTGCAATGTATGTAGTGCAATGTATGTAATGCAATGTATGTAGTGCAATGTATGTAGTGTAATGTATGTAGTGTAATGTATGTAGTGTAATGTATGTAGTTTAATGTATATAGTGTAATGTATGTAGTGTAATGTATGTAGTGTAATGTATGTAGTGTGTAATGTTTGTAGTGTGTAATGTTTGTAGTGTAATGTATGTAGTGTGTAATGTATGCAGTGTAATGTATGTAGTGTAATGTATGTAGTGTAATGCATGCAGTGTAATGTATGTAGTGTAATGTATGTAGAGTAATGTATGTAGTGCAATGTATGTAGTGTAATGTATGTAGTGTAATGTATGTAGTGTAATGTATGTAGTGTAATGTATGTAGTGTAATGTATGTAGTGTGTAATGTATGTAGTATGTAGTGTGTAATGTATGTAGTGTGTAATGTATGTAGTGCAATGTATGTAGTGTAATGTATGTAGTGTGTAATATATGTAGTGTAATATATGTAGTGTAATGTATGTAGTGCAATGTATGTAGTGTAATGTATGTAGTGTAATGTATGTAGTGTAATGTATGTAGTGTAATGTATGTAGTGTAATGTATGTAGTGTAATGTATGTAGTGTAATCTATGTAGTGTAATGTATGTAGTGCAATGTATGTTGTGTGTAATGTATGTAGTGCAACGTATGTAGTGCAATGTATGTAGTGTAATATATGTATGTAGTGTGTAGTGTAATGTATGTAGTGCAATGTATGTAGTGTAATGTATGTAGTGCAATGTATAGTGTAATGTATGTAGTGTAATGTAGGTAGGGTGTAGTGTAATATATGTAGTGCAATGTATGTAATGTATGTAGTGCAATGTATGTAGTGTAATGTATGTAGTGCAACGTGTGTAATGTATGTAGTGTGTAGTGTATGTCGTTTGTAATGTACTTAGTGTGTAATGTATGTAGTGTAATGTATGCAGTGTAATGTATGTAGTGTGTAGTGTAATGTATGTAGTGTGTAATGTATGCACTGTGTAATGTATGCACTGTGTAATGTATGTAGTGTAATGTGTGTAGTGTAGTGTAATGTGTGTACTGTTGTGTATGTAGGATGTAGTGTAATGTAGGTAGAGTGTAGTGTAATGTATGTAGTGCAACGAGTGTAATGTATGTAGTATGTAATGTATGTAGTGTAATGTGTGTAGTGTAAAGTATGTAGTGTAATGTATGCAGTGTAATGTATGTAGTGTAATGTATGTAATTCAATGTATGTAGTGTAATGGATGTTGTGTAATGTGTGTAATGTATGTAGTGTAACGTATGTAGTGTAATGTATGTAGTGTAATGTATGTAGTGCAACGTGTGTAATGTATGTTGTGTGTAATGTATGTAGTGTGTAATGTATGTAGTGTTTAATATATGTAGTGTGTAGTGTATGTAGTTTGTAATGTACGTAGTGTGTAATGTATGTAGTGTGTAATGTATGTACTGTGCAATGTATGTAGTGCAATATATGTAGTGTAAAGTATGTAGTGTAATGTATGTAGTGTAATGTATGTAGTGTAATGTATGTAGTGTAATGTATGTAGTGCAATGTATGTAGTGCAATGTATGTAGTGTAATGTATGTAGTGTAATGTATGTAGTGTAATGTATGTAGTGTAATGTATGTAGTGTAATGTATGTAGTGTAATGTATGTAGTATAAAGTATGTAGTGCAACGTGATTAATGTATGTTGTGTGTAATGTATGTAGTTTGTAATGTACGTAGTGTGTAATGTATGTAGTCTGTAATGTATGTAGTGTAATGTGTGTAGTGTAATGTATGTTGTGCAATGTATGCAGTGCAATGTATGTAGTGTAATGTATGTAGTGTAATGTATGCAGTGTAATTTGTGTAGTGTAATGTATGTTGTGTAATGTATGTAGTGTAATGTATGTAGTGTAATGTATGTAGTGCAACGTATGTAGTGTAATGTATGTAGTGTAATGTATGTAGTGCAATGTATGTAGTGCAATGTATGTAGTGTAATGTATGTAGTACAATGTATGTAGTGCAATGTATGTAGTGTAATGTATGTAGTGTAATCTATGTAGTGTAATGTATGTATGTAGTGTGTAATATTTGTAGTGTGTAATGTATGCAGTGTGTAATGTATGTAGTGCAATGTATGTAATGTAATGTATGTAGTGTAATGTATGTAGTGTAATGTATGTAGTGTAATGTATGTAGTGTAATGTATGTAGTGTAATGTATGTAGTGTAATGTATGTAGTGTAATGTATGTAGTGCAACGTGTGTAATGTATGTTGTGTGTAATGTATGTAGTGTGTAATGTGTGTAATGTATGTAGTGTAACGTATGTAGTGTAATGTATGTAGTGTAATTTATGTAGTGCAACGTGTGTAATGTATGTTGTGTGTAATGTATGTAGTGTAATGTATGTAATGTAATGTATGTAGTGCAATGTATGTGGTGTAATGTATGTAGTGTGTAATGTATGTAGTGCAATGTATAGTGTAATGTATGTAGTGCAAAGTATGTAGTGTAATGTATGTAGTGTGTAATGTATGTAGGGTGTAATGTATGTAGTGTAATGTATGTAGTGTGTAATGTATGTAGTGTGTAATTTATGTAGTGTAATGTAGGTAGGGTGTAATAAAGATGAGTATAAGGATTGACTGGGTGTCAAGTGATTGACAGGCATTTATCTTTTTCAGTTTCATATTGTTTCATTACAATCTCTCTATTTTAGGACATTGAGAAATCAGCAAGTGTGAAGAGAGCCACACCTCAACCACCACTACTTTATAAGGATCCTTACAAGTTGGACCCAAATCACATACACTTGATGGATGTTATTGGTGAAGGAGCCTTCGGGAAGGTGATACGAGCAAAATACTTCAACTCTACATTGTCTGGGGTCAAAACTACTGTTGCTGTCAAAATGTTGAAAGGTAAGAAAGAACTCCTAACGTTCTCTTCATTAGATTGTTGTTCAGTTTTCTCCTCTACATGTCATCCTCCACCTCCTCCTCTTCATCATCATCATTTAATCACTATCTGTAGTGTGTGTTTTTAGGTTGGGTTCCATTGTATCAAGGGTTCAAATTATTTTCAGGGTTTGTAAAAATAACTAAAAGTGGATATAATTTTTTTTTTTTGACTTGTGGTGACTATGTGTGTGTTTTGGGGTGGGGAGTCCATTTTGTAAAGACTTCAAATTTACTTTTTAGGCTTTGCTGATACACACACCTACACAAGACAAACGAACAACTTTATATTCACTTTTAGCTATTTCTATTAACCCTTTAATGTTCAAACTGGCCAGAATTCTCTACCTCTTTCTGTTGAAACTGGCTGTAACTGGCCACTCATACTGATGTTAAGGTATTGTTCTCAAAATAAATAATTTCAAAACCTCATAGATTCTATATTATGCGAGATAATTATGCGAGGTAAAGCTTTACCATGAAAATATAATAGTATATATAGAATAATGTGAATGCTAAAGGGTTAACCCTGAAAATAACTGGAACTCTTGACACAATGAAACCCTACCTAAATACACACACATACACTATAAACAAAATGTTATCTGGACCTTTATTCTGAATAGAAAATGAACTTGCTATTGAAATCAAAAGAATTTTCTAGTGAATCTGATCTATTGAACACCATTTCCACCATCACCACGCCACCTTCATAAAGAACATATTTATAAGAAGAGATTTTGAGAGAAAATTCCCATATGTTCTAACTGCCTGCAGAATATGAGAAGGAACTTTTTTTCATATTTGATAAGATTGTCATATCAATCGAAACTGGTAATATTTGACAAAACTTAAATCCATTTAATGTAAGAATTTAAAAAATATTTATTCTGTCTTATTAAAGAAAAAAAATAATCCCTGTGCTTTTTCACTTTTACTTTTTAACTATATGTAAATTCTTACATGCATTAATTTCAACTCTTCTTATTAATAACTGAATTGTTTCTTTTCCACAGACTGTGTTGAAAAATAAGCCTCATTTGGTCATTCCATGAGTGTCTTGGTCAACCTATGAACTTTTCAGCCGATCCTCATATATATAAGAGGAGGTATCAAAAAGTTCATGGACTAGTTATGTTTTTAATAAACTAATATTTTTACCTAAGTTTTAACATCATCCCCTTTGAACCAACAGTCTCCTTATGCAGCAATACACCTATCCCAGTGTTCCTGCCACTTTTGGAATCCGACTTGGAAATTGTTGTCCGTAAACAAATCAAGGACTTTCTGTGAGTTTCTCTGCATCTCAGCAACAGTGTTAAAACAATGTTGTTTTGGCAAGAAACTCACAAGTGAAGAGAGCTAGGTGACAGGGTGCATTGTTGTGAAGCGCCCATGCCACTCAAAATGACTCATTGTCTTGTTGCTGTAAGCTTACCAAAGCATGATCAATATCTCTGGAACAGTCTTCCCGAGTGAATGTGAAATTTCACATTGCCACTTTGTTCAAACTTCCTGTACATGACAAAATTGCAGGCTACAGCAGACACGTGATCACAAAAACACAAATTTTACAACTTGCAAAGTGAATACTGTGATGTTATTCAGTCACTGGTGCATGAAGGTCACTGCTAGCTCTCACTGTGCACACAACCATGTATTGCTATCTGTTGGCATGCTACAGAACTAGTCCTGAAATTTGTTGATGCTACCTCATATGTGTGTGTATATATATATATATATATATATATATACACATACATACCTAAACACATTTACATACATATATATGCAAGCATGGAAAATTTGACGTAAAAATGAGGATGATGATATATATACTTAGATATATTAGCAAAAAGCACCCAGCCCACACTGTAAAGTGGATGTGTAGGCGCCACGAAAAAGCACCCAGCACTCACTGTAAATGAGGTTGGTGTTAGGAAGGGCATCCAGCTGTAGAAATCAAGCCAAATCAGTTCCTGTATGAGCAAGGCATGGTCAGCCGACCAGACACTGCCCACAACAGGACAACCCGTCTAACCCATGCTAGCGTGGAAGAATGGACGTAAAACGGTGATGATGATGATGATGTACACATAAATACACACACACACTCACATATCTACATGTGACTATATGTGCATACATTGTCATATTTAACTTTATAAATTAGAAAGGGTTGATAAATTTCTAAGGGGACAAACCCTTTGTAAAATTTAAGCATTCAATAAATAAAGCTGAAGCCACCAAAAGAATTACAGTATTTCAAAACCAATCATAATTAAGAATGAGATTCTTCCTTTTAAACCAGAGGTTCTCAAAGTGTGTGTGGGGGGGAGGGGGAGACGGTCTAGGGGGCACTGGGGCCTAATGGGTAAGTAGAGATGATATAATAGTATATTAAATATCAAATGACACATTATTTATAAATATAGTAAAATAAGAAATATATAATATTTATTTAACCCTTTAACCCTATTCTATATATACTATCATATTTTGTATATAATATCGAATCTATGAGATTTTGAAATTATTTATTTTGAAAACAATACCTTAACATCAGTATGAGCAGCCGGTTACAGCCAGTTTGAACAGAAAGAGGTGAGAGAATTCTGGTCAGATACGGCAGGTTTAAATGCTAAAGGGTTATACATAGTGTACATTATATTATTTATTATATACTAGCAGTGTATCCCGGCGTTGCACGGGTAAGAACATTGGTAATAGCACCTCCAATGAGAAACGTTTATTTGTGAGTGCCTGTTAAAAACTCACGAAAATATACCGACAGGAAACTTGTTTTATGTTGAAAGTACAGTTTAGCTGTCTACGTGCATTGTTCATAGAAATATTGTTGAGCCCCTTCTTTTCATACTCCTTTTGTGACAGTTGTCCCCCAGCGTTTCCACTCTGTTTTGGCCTTTTGGAGTAAATGTGAAAGAGAAAGTCACAGGTTAAGTTGGCAGAAGGTTCCAGTGTCATAGCAGTAAGGCGTAGGCTAGTTACCTCAAAAGTTCATTTGCACTCTTTCCATTAAATTACTCTTTCTCTCTATCCCTCTCGATGCAGTCCCTTGCGAATTTCTCACGTAGGTCTGGTGTAGATTTGCACCCGATCCATCTACCCGATGCACATGTTCGCTTTGTATGGCTGTTGGAGGAAGGAGTGACCAGCAGTACGTTGTTCAGTATTATTATTATGAAAAGGTGTAGCAGAGAATCGCATGTGAACTAACAGCTCAGGAGGAAACTGCTTACCTCAAATATTCATTCGCCATCGTTCTTGTCAACGCTCCGTTTAGTTGGTATTTGTTGGTCTACAGTTAGATGAATGGCACACAGAGGGTTAATGTTTATTGGCAAGAAGTTTTTTGATTAATAAAAGGCGGGTTGAAGCGACCTACAATGTATCATTCTGCGTTGATGTTAGCGGTTTTCATTATTGTCAATGGGTTTTTTTGGACAGCAAATGTGAGACCCTTCTGTTTCTCCCTCAATAAACTGACTACTATGAAGACCATTCCATGCTGGCCTGTGGATGGAAATGCAGAACGCAAAGGTGAAAGTTCAGTGTTAATGGGAGTCCTATGTAGCAGCAGTAACATTGACATTGCTTACGTGTGCTTTCACCCTTAACAGGATCTTCTGAAACTAAAAAATCAATCTGTGAACGCAGACGTGAATATTTCAAAAACCGTTGCAACCGAAGGAAAACAGGAAGATGATACTTTGGTCCGTGAAGATGTTCCCTGGCAATGAACGGAAAATAGCAAAGAAAATACGTCATCAATGAGAACAATTTTTGTCTTAATGTCGTAATGCAGACAGCCAGACATACAGACAGATATTATAAGGGTGCAACCTTATAGCTATGTATTTATCTAAAAAGACAGACTAATAAAGAGAGAGGGAGAGAGAGAGAGAGAGAGATAACCGGCGCCTAACACGCCTTTAACAACAGATAATTGAAAAATAAAAGCTGCAGTTAATATCTTTAGACTGCAAGGAATATATAAATGCAAGTTTGAAGTCAATCGGAGTAGAAATGTGGATTTGTATAGACTTTGCAAAAACGAGGACACACACACAGACAATTTCAATTTTATATATATAAATTAACAATTTCCATGTAGGCAGGTCTCTCTGGAAATGGGGTTGGGTGGTGCTGAAGGTATTATGTGGCTATGAAAGGGGCAGTGGCCCAAAAAGTTTGAGAACCTCTGCTCTATACATACACTATGACTGATAATAATTTAACAAAACAGGGTATGTATTTTGGTTGCTGTTGATTACAATAAATTTCCTTGTTGGTTTATTCTTCAGATAATGCTTGTTATAATGATAAAAGGATGTTGGCTCTCGAGATTAGTGCGATGAAGAATCTTGATACAAATAAACACATTGTCAGTCTCATTGGTCACTATAGTGTTGGGAACAAACCTGTTCTGGTGCTGGAATATTGTCCATTGGGGGATTTACAGAATTACCTGAGAAAGTTCAGAGATAAGGTAAGTGGGTTCATTTGTAATTTACAGATTTACTTGAGGAAGTTGAGGGATGTGGATTCATCTGGGATTTAAAGAATTACCTGAGGAAGTTCAGAGATATATGAAGGTATGTGGCTTAGTGGTTAGGGTGTTGGATTAAAACTCATAATGTTGTTGGTTCAATTCCAGGACTGGGTGGTGCATTGTGTTTGCGTGTAAAACACTTTGTTTCATATTGCTCCAGTACACACAGCTGAAAATGAGTACCAGCAGCAATAATTGGGGTTCAACCTTGTGATGGACAGGTGTCATGTCCAGGGACCAAATATTGAACTTTCAGTCACAGATTTACCTGAAGAAGTTTAGGGGTGAAAGATGTAACTTCTCCTGGGATTTAAAGAATTACCTGAGGAGTCAGTTCAGTTTTGCTCTGGGGCTCCCAGTGGCGTGTAGGCCACCAACAAGTTTCCTCCAAATATCACAGTCCTTGGTTTTTGTTTCCAACTATCCTCAGGAATATCCCAACTTCTTTGCCAGTACCTCCAGATCATGGTGCCAGGTATTTCTAGGCTTTCCTCTTCCTTTTCCCCCCTGCAGGTTCTGGGTCACGGTTTGTCTTGTGGTACTAAGTATGACTAATCCATCTCCATCACCTCTGGATCATTTTATCATGAACAGGCTCGTGATGAATTTGCTGTAACAATTCATCATCATCGTTTAACGTCCATTTTCCACGCTAGCATGTGTATGACGGGCTGTCTCTTTGTGAGAGATCCGGTCGGAGGACTATGTTTCACTCACTTGGCCTGGTTTCTACAACTGGAGGCCTTTCCTAATAGCAACTACATTTACAGTATGTGCTAGGTGCTTTTTATCGTGACACCTACACAACCACTTTACAGTAGGGACTGGACACTTTTTGTGATGTCACCAACATGACCACTTTACAGTGTGGATTGGACACTTTTTATCATGACACCTACACAACCACTTTACAGTAGGGACTGGATACTTTTGTGATGTCACCAACATGACCACTTTACAGTGTGGATTGAACACTTTTTATCATGACTCCTACACGTGGTTATTAATCATGTCTGGTCAGCAAATCTGAAGAATTTTCCTGAAGCATCTGTAGATGAACATCTATATTTTCTTCATGGTGGTAAAGGTGGTTCTCCACGTTCCTATCACATATAGCAGAGATGAAACTGAGTTGGGATTGCCTGGGATTTACAGAACTACCTGAGAAAGTTCACAACCAGTTTTCACTTTCAGGTATTAATTCAATTTGTGTGTATGTCTCTCATAAAAAGACAACACAAATCAGAAAATTTCCATCACAGGGTTTCTTTTAACTGCAGTGATTGTATTGTATGTGTGCTTTGTAGGGATGCATATATATGTGTTTGTGTGTCTTTGTGTGCATGTGTTTATATAGGCACCACTGATGCCCTCTTCCTTGTGAGGCAGTTACAGGAAAAGTACCTAGTTAAAAGTAAGGCCACTCTACCTGGCATTCGTTGATCTCGATAAAGCCTTTGACAGAGTTCCCCGTGCTATAATCTGGTGGACTCTTAGAAAACTAGGAGTAGATGAATGGCTTGTGAAAGCTGTACAAGCCATGTATAGGGGAGCAGTCAGCAAAGTTAGGATTAGCAATGAGTATAGCGAGGAATTTAGCATACAGGTTGGTGTCCACCAGGGCTCTGTTCTTAGCCCTCTCCTGTTCATCATAGTCCTGCAGGCAATAACAGAGGAGTTTAAGACCGGATGCGCATGGAAACTCCTATATGCAGATGACTTCGCACTTATAGCTGAATCTATGGTAGAACTAGAGAAGAAATTCCAAACTTGGAAGCAGGGACTAGAAAGAAGGGGTCTCAAAGTCAACCTGACAAAGACTAAGGTCCTTGTAAATAGATGAGAAACAGGACCCAGATCCCCTCAGGGAGATGGCCTTGCTTGGTATGTAGGAAAGGTGTAGGTAGGAACTCCATTCTCTTCCCCAAATGCAAACAATGGGTACACAAGAGATGTAGTGGGATCTCAGGAAGCTTAACTAAGAATGTAGGCTTCACATGTAGCAGCTGTGCTGGGACAGCAAGCAGCTAACAGCCAGAGGAAACAAGCACCACCAAACTCTGGGAGGGCTCTGTAGAAACAGTAGACAGCTTCTGCTACTTAGGTGACTGAATTAGCAGCAGAGGTGGGTGTTCGCAAAGTACAATAACTAGGGTAAGAACGGGATGGAAGAAGTTCAGGGAGCTACTGCCACTGCTAGCTGCAAAAGGCTTTTCCCTCAAAATGAAAGGCAGACTATATGGTGCGTGTATAAAAACGGCAATGTTACATGGTAATGAGACCTGGGCGCTGACTGTGGAAGACTTGCGTAGATTAGAAAGAAACGAAGCCTGCATGCTCCGATGGATGTGTAATAGTAATATACGCGAACGCCAAAGCATAAATGAATTGAGAGAGAGACTGAGCATAAGAGGAATCAAATGGTGTGTGCAGGAGAGGCGGTTGCGCTGGTATGAACATGTGATGCGTATGAAGGATGACAGCTGCATAAAAAGGTGCAGAGCACTAGAAGTCGATGGAAACCACGGAGTGGGGAAACCCAAGAAGACCAAAGAAGACCTGGGATGAGGTGATAAAAGCCGACCTTACCCAATTACACCTCTCAAAGGCGATGACACATGACCGTGACCTCTGGTGTCACGCAGTAATACAGAAGACCCGACCCCCCACGGGTACAAGCCAAAGCTGAAGCATATAGACAATATGCCCCCACACCCTCCCACGAAAAGTAGTCATGGAGGTACCATGGCAAAAAAGCACCCAGACCACACTGTAAAGTGGACGTGTAGGCACCACAAAAAAAAAGCACCCAGCACTCACTGTAAATGAGGTTGGTGTTAGGAAAGGCATCCAGCTGTAGAAATCAAGCCAGAATCAGTTCCCGTATGAGCAAGACAAGATCAGCGGACCGGACACTGCCCACAACAGGACAACCCGTCTAACCCATGCTAGCGTGGAAGAACGGACGTAAAACAGTGATGATGATGATGATGTGTGAGTGAATGTGTTTGTGTTTTTGTGTATGTATGTATGCATATTGTGAGATTTTGTCTTTCTTTCTGTGGTTGTTGTTATTTAGTTCTAGGTTCTCCTGGGGTGGGAGTATGAGGTGCAAGGAGAAACCTTTAATGAAAGATCTTCCATCTGAGGCCATCCTGTCTTTCTTTCAGATATACATTATATAATGCATCCTCCCAGTTTAAAAAAAAAACAGTGTTTGATCAGAATGGTATTAAGCAGGTCTAGTGACCATGAAGGAGTTTCCATATTGGCACTATCATGTGGTTGTGTTGTTGTTTTTTAGTTTTTTGTTTTGTTTTGTTTTTTTTGTATGTATATGAATTAGTTTATGTTCATATGTTTGTGTACATGTATGTGTTTGTGTGTTGAATATTTCTGTCTGCCTATCTGTTTCCCTTTCTCTTCACGTTACTTCTCTGTTACTCTCTCTCCCCTCTCTCTCTCCACCTTGCTTCTCTACTACTCCCCTTTTTATCTGTTTCCCAATGTTTCCTATTTAATCTCTTTCATAGAAACCCCACACTGCCACCTGCACCACCCAGCATCACTATCAGAATAATCAAGAGACAGAAAGAAATGACCTTCTGAAAGGTATGTGTGTATATATATATATATATATATATATATATATATATATATATATATATTGATTATATACAGATTATTACAGAAACTGCATCATATGACAGCTGCAGCCAGATAATGTCCGTCACCCTCGTACCAGTAATTAATACTGGTTGATGGTTGGAATATGGTTTTGAAGGACAGGTGCAATTTTTATTTTTCCTTGAATGGCATGTGTTTGGATTGTGTTTACTTAAGCTCATGAATAATTTTGGTTTGTTCTAGATCTATTTACATTCAAGCATTCAAGTTAAGGCAATTGATAGTCATAATTATATATAAATCAGAGCATCCATTACAGTTTTTGGATAGAGGGGCTTAGTATATATATTGTGCATGTGTATTATTATTATTATTATTATTATTAAGCTCAGGCTTTTTTATCACCAATACGACACTAAGAAAGAAATTAAAAACATGATAATAATAATAATGAACTTATTGTGTACAGTGCTCAGGTGCACTACAACTCAGAAAAGGTGTATGTATAGTACATAGAATAATGTAAAAATCTCAGGAAAGTGAACAGTGTATGTGTCATGATATACAACAGATACATATGTGTGTGTGTGAATGGAGGGAGAATATCAGGTGTAGTGTTGGCGAATTTCGGGAAGCATGGAAGTTTTGAAGGATGCAGTGTCTCGACAGCTAACAACTGATGCAGGTAGTTTGTTCCATGCTTCAGCAACTCTGAGTGTGAAAACATGTTTCCAAAAGTTATGGGAGCTATGCTGTTTTCTGACTTTGTAGGCATGTCCACAGGTGTTAGACATATGGAATTCAAAAAGGGGCTATGGGTTGTTGTTGGCAAGATGGTTAATAATTTTGTGGGTGTTTACCAAGTCAGTTGTCAGACTAACATATTTAGAGTCAATAGAAAATCAGTGTAGTAAAACCAATTGAAACAATTTACTGGGGGGGGGGGGGGGGGCTTATGTCCCCAAAGCCCCCTACCACTGGAAGGCTTGTATATACAATGTGACATGAAATTTCTTAATAACTAAAACTCCCTCCTTCGTCTTTATTTTCTCTCTTTCACCCTCTCTCTTTCCCTCTCTTCCACCCCCTCCTTGTTTCTCTCACTATCGCTCTCTCATATTCTTCCTTCTCTTCCTCTTCATTCAATCCCTTTGTCTTTTATCTCACAAATTTGGTAGGAAGCAGAACTTCTTTTGTTAAGCTCCACCATTCAACCACAATCTTTTGATGAAAGTCAACAGATTTTTTTCCTTTCTTCCAGCATTGGTATGTTGCTCATTTTATGTATTAAATCTATTGTCTCTATATTTCTAGTCATAATATTTTTATGTATTTATCTCAAAAATACTCATAAATTTTCCTATCCATTCTTTGTTTTGTTATCATCATATATGCATCTTACCAACTGAGCTGTTCTCCAGTCTGTTGTGAAAACTGGCATTACAAGTGCAATATTATCTTAATGCATGAAATTGCACACCAACCAAGTGGCTGATGAGGTTGAGATGCAGTTGTCTGTTCATCTTATTTAGCTGGGGGGGGGGGGGCATTTTTTTTGAAGTAACAGTACTATAGTATCCAGTGTTTCTATAACTAACCACTAAATTTAGTTCTTATCATATAATTATTTATTGACAAGATTCTCACAAGGTAACTTGACTAATTTCTTCTTTTCTTTCTCTAGAATTTCCAGAAATGACATTTACTACAATGCTTTCTTACATTCGACAGATTGCTATTGGAATGGTGAGTTATTATTGGGTTATTTATCTTCAAAGGCAGTGAATTGACTGAGTGATTGAAACATCAGATGGAGTGCTTTATAGGACTTGTTCCAGTTCTCTGCATTCTGAGTTCAAATCTACCAAAGTCAACTTTGCCTTTCTTCCTTTTGAGATCGATAAAAAAGTATCAGTCTGATTTGTGGGGCTGATTTTTCCTCTATATCTCTTTCTCACTCCCCCTTCTCTCTCTCTCTCTCTCTCTCTCTCTCTCTCTCTCTCTCTCTCTCTCTCTCTCTCTCTCTCTCTCTCTCTCTCTCTCTCTCTCTCTCTCTCCATCCCTGGAAGAAATCGGCTATGTTTAGACCTGGAGAGGGATGGGCTCTGCCAAGTTTAAATGCTCAAGATACAATGTATGTCACTATGGTACTCTTATGACTCCATTAGAAGTTCATACTTGCATATTATCTACTAGTAGAATATTTCAGATTCGTTTGCTTTTTTGGTGATGTTAAAAATAAGATTCCATCTCCTAAATAACTCCCTCATTCTTCTTCATCTGTTTATATTTAGGAGTATTTGTCTGACCAGAAAATTATCCACAGAGACCTAGCAGCCCGCAATGTCCTGGTCTCTTCACATTATTTGGTAAAACTATCTGATTTTGGATTGGCTAGGGATGTTTATGAGAGTGACCTTTATCACCTGAAAACCCGACAGAAGCTTCCTTATAAGTGGATGGCCATTGAAACACTAAAAGACCAAATATTTACTGTGAAAAGTGATGTGTGAGTAAATTTACTGAGACACTTCTTTCTCTGCTTTTGTGCTTGTATAGGTAGTAGGTTGGAAAGATCTTCAAATGCTGATGTTTGTTTGAATTATCGTAGTAGGGTTTTTCTAAATCCTAACTAATGAATCTTTTGTGGCTATGATATCTAATATTTAACTATATTGATTAGGACGAGGTGATAAAAATTGACCTTGCCTAATTGCAAAGGTGATGACACAGGACCGAGATC
This sequence comes from Eledone cirrhosa, assembly GCA_964016885.1. Classification (NCBI taxonomy): domain Eukaryota; kingdom Metazoa; phylum Mollusca; class Cephalopoda; order Octopoda; family Eledonidae; genus Eledone; species Eledone cirrhosa. The sequence continues at coordinate 254,210,281 of OZ024741.1, read as the reverse complement.
TCTGGTGTTATACAGTAATACAGAAAACTCGACTTACCACAAGCACTGGCCGAAGCTGAAGCATATGTATAGTATACACCACCCCACCCCCTTCCATACATCTCCCATGAAGACAAGCTGTAGTATACATCCAGTGAAGCCTCCAGCCAGACTGTACATTGGTTGTGATGGCAACATGACAAAAAATGTCAAGCCCACACTGTAAAGTGGGCATGTAGGTGCCACAGCAAAAGGCACCTAGTCCACACTGTAAAGTGGTTGTGTGGGTGTCACGACAGAAAGCATCCAGTACTCACTGTAATTGAGGTTGGCATTAGGAAGGGTATTCAGCTGTAGAAACCAAGCCAGAATTGATTGTGTATGAGCATGACATGGTCAACTGACCTGACATTGCTCACAATAGGATACTTCGTCTAACCCATGCCAGTGTGGAAAAATGGATGTTAAACGGTGATGATGATTGATTGAAGCAAGTAATAAACCTTAACAAAGACTAAAGAAGTTAAGTGTTAGCCATTATAAATCCAGTTTTTTCATAACAAAAACCACTTTATGGATGGAAATCTTTTAGAGGCAACATTTACAAGCAATGCCTGTACATGTATGTATGTTTTTGTGTTTATGTTTGTGGTCTAAAATTAGTATTATTGTTTATTTGCGCGTCCTTTGATATCCCATAAAATAGCCATTTGACAAACAGATGTATGAAATAAGTACCAGGTGGAAATAACTACTGGGATTGGTATGATAAACAAAAATCCTTGAAGGTGCTGCCCCATCATGGCCACAGTCTAATGACTGAAAAAGTAAAAAGAAAAAGAATATGGATAGTAAGACATCCTCTCTAGTGCTGGTGGCATGAATAAAAGCACCCAGTCCATGCTGTAAAATGGAGGGGTGGATAGGGCCCCTGAGTCCAGTAAGACGATCTCTCTAGTACTGGTGGCACGAATAAAAGCACCCAGTCCCTGCTGTAAAGTGGTGGTGGTGTTAGGAAGGGCATCCAACCAGTATATATACTACTGCCAAACACTATGAACACAACGATTGAAATTTGCAACAACTGCGTAAACATCAATAACACTAACCATGTTAGGGCTGTGCACGGTAGTGGGGTGGCTGGTGTGGCCATGTGCGAGAACCCCCTGACCATCATCAAGCAATCGCACAAAAACAACTGCATAAACAGCAATAACACTAACCATGTCAGGGCTGCGCATGGTAATGAAGTGGCTAGTGAGGCCATGTGTGAGAACCCCACAACCGTCATCAAGCAATCGCACAACAGGAAAAAGAACGGGACGTCGCATCTCAGAGTTGCCACACTTAATGTTGGCATTCTAACAGGTAGATCTGGTGAGATAGCGAAGATGCTGGAGAGAAAGCATGTGGATGTGTGCTGTGTGCAAGAGGTGAGATGGAGAGGTGCCTCTGCAAGACTAATTGCAGGCAAACATTGTAGTTATAAGCTTTTCTGGGTGGGTAATGATGATGGGTTAGGTGGGGTGGGCATATTACAGGCTGAGAGGTGGATCAATAAGACAATAGAGGTAGTTAGAGTTAGTGATAGAATAATTACTCTTAGATTAGTTGTAGGCAAGAGACTACTGACAATCATCTCTGCCTATGCTCCCCAAGCAGGCCTTGGTAAAGAAGAGAAAGATTGCTTTTACGAGCAACTTTTACAGTCAGCCTCAATGACAGAGGACAGAGACATCGTTATGCTAGCAGGAGACTTCAATGGACATGTTGGACAGCTCCAGGATGGATACACTGGGGTACATGGTTGGCACGGTTACGGCTCAAGAAATGAAGAAGGAGTGAGGCTTCTTGAATTTTGTGATGCAAATGCACTAACCATTTGCAACACTAACTTCCAGAAGCCTACCAACCACCTAATAACCTACAAATCAGGCGAGCACATAAGCCAGATTGACTTCCTGCTAGATAGACAGAGAGACAGACAGATGGTGTCAAATACTAAGGCATACCCTGGGGAAGAATGTACCCCACGGCATAGGTTAGTCATCAGTGACATCTCAGTAAGCATGAGAAAGAATGAAACATGCAGGAAGGTGTGGAAAAGAAAGGCCTGGAAGCTAAAAAACCTTTCACTAAAATATAAATTTAGCAAAGCCCTTCAAGACGTGTATGATGAAAAATAAGACGATTTAGAGTTGTATGACATAGATGATAACTGGAATTTCTTACGTGACAACTTACTGCAGGCTACTGAAGAAATTTGTGGCTGGGGCAGAGCTTCAACCAGACAGAAAGTGAACTGGTGGTGGAACAGCATGGTAGATAGGGCCATTAGAGACAAAATACTGGCATGGAAGGCTTGGAAAAATGGTGGGCGTAGGGAAGGATACACAGCCACTAAGAGAGAAGCTAGACATCAGGCGTACTTAGCACGCAGGGAAGCTGAGAGTAGGAGGCTTGCCAATGTTCTGCGATGGGAAGATCAGAGACATGAGGTGTTCCGCAATGCAAGGCAGTGTGTCAGTGCAAATTAGGATGTTGTTGGAGATAAGTGTGTCCGGAATGATCACGAATGATAAAAAAAAGGAGGCCTGGAAATGTCACTATGAGAATCTGATGAATGTGGAGAATGAATGGGACAGAGAGAAATTACCCTCAGTAGACCCAACAGAGGGACCAGCTATTGAGATTGATGAATATAGGGTACAAGAGGTAATTAAAGAAATGAAGAATGGTAAGGCTGCTGGACCATCGGGGATAGTTGCTGAGATGCTGAAGGCATCAGGTGAAGTAGGCATTAAACTGGTTGCACGCATCATCAATCAAGTTATATATGGTGGTGTCATACCCAAGGACTGGTGCAGCAGTATTCTCATAAATTGCTCCAAAGGGGATGCTCTAGAGAGGAGCAATTATAGGGGCATAAAGCTGATGGATCAGGTTATGAAAGTGGCAGAGAGAATATTAGTGCAACTGATTAGAGAAAGGGTCAAATTAGATGAGATGCAGTTTGGTTTTGTGCCTCGGAAAAGTACAACAGATGACGAAGGGCCGTGACAAGTGGAGTGATGCTGTGCTGAATAGGACCCGTCCAACCCTTGCAAGCAGGGAAAAGTAGATGTAAAATGATGATGATATATAGGGGTGATGTTGAAATTGTATATTATTGATAAATGCAACACGATCTCATTGCCCACCTCTTCTCTTGATAATATCTGCAGCAGAAATATTGAAAATAGAACAGAGGTTTTCAATCTGTTTTACAACACTTTTGTGTGCCACAGATAATGTCTAATTTATTTACACAATTAAGCAGAATCTGATAATTATTTGACATCTAACAACTTTGCTTAGAATAAATTAGACATGAATATGACACAAAACATAATATTTACTTGCCAGTTTATCAATCTTGTGTCACCAACAAAACTTCCCGTGTCATGAAAAATCGTATTTTTTAAAAATATGTTGCATATGTGAAAATGTTGAAAGCTTTAATGTAGAGGATTGTAAATATCAGTTATTTCAATGTATCTATCTCATTTTAGGTGGTCATTTGGTGTGGTGATATGGGAGGTAACTTCCTTTGGTAGTTGCCCTTACCCTGGTTTAAATGGCCTTGAACTATATCAGTCCCTAGAGCAAGGATATCGCTTGACCATTCCTCCTAACTGTCCACCAAAACTGTATGTATTGTTTTATTTCTGGGAGATAATTCACCAGATGAAGGAAGGATGTGATAATGTCTGTGTATGAAATGATAATGTTTGTGTGTGAAGTTATCATGTTTGTGTAGAAAATGATAATGTAGCTGAAGTGATAATGCATATAGGTGAAGTGATGGTATCATTGTGTACACATTGATAGTATCAATAGTATAATCTATGATGATAATATTTGTCTGAAATGATAATGTATGAATGAAGTTATAGTATTTGCAATGTGTAAAATGATAATGTATTTGTGTGATATGATAATGTTTGTGTGTGTGAAGTGATAATGTGTGTTGTATGTTAGTGCCTGTGTGTGAAGTGATATTTGTGTGCAAAGTATAGTGTATGTGTTGTAAAGTGATAATGTGTGAAGAGATAATAGTTGTATATGAACAAAATCATGACATAAAATACAAAATATGTTTACATGTGTTATGTCAGTGGTATGTGCGTGCTATATTTGTGATGTGAGTGACATAAGTGTGTTACAGTTGCTATTACATTATTGATGTGAGTAACTTGAATGTGTTACATTGCTGTTACATTACTGATGTGAGTAACGTGTTACAGTTAGGTGATATTTGTGATACGAGTGACAAGAGTGTTACAGTTGTGTGATATTTGTGACATGAGTGACAAGTGTGTTAAAGTTGATGTTACATTTTTACATTTTTCAAGTGATATGAGTGAGTTACAGTTGATGTTATAATTGTGACGTGTGTGTTACAGTTGTGATATATTTATGATGTGACTGACATGAATGTGTTACAGTTGTTACATTTGTGATTTGTGTGTCACAATTGTGTTATAGTTGATGTGATATATTTGATATAACATGTGTGTGTTGGAATTTATGTTCCATTTTTTACGTTGGGACATGAGTGACAAGTGTGTGTTACAGTTGTGATATACTTGTGATGTGACTGACATGAATTTGTTACAGTTGTTACATTTGTGATTTGCATGTCACAAGTGTGTTGCAGTTGGTGTGATATATTTGTGATATGAGTGTGTTATAGTTGATGTTACAGTTGTGACATGAGTGACATAGTTGTTACATTACTGATGTGAGTAACATGAGTGAGTTACAGTTGTTTTACATTGGTGATGTGAGGGACATGAGTATTTTTATGTTGATTTTACATTTGTGATGTGAGTGACATGAATGTGTTACAGTTGTTACATTTGTGATGTGAGTGACATGAATGTGTTACAGTTGTTACATTTGTGATGTGAGTGACATGAATGTGTTACAGTTGTTACATTTGTGATGTGAGTTGTAATTTGTCTTTATTTACAGTTATTCAATAATGAACGCATGCTGGCACAGGGAACCAAACCTGCGACCTGGCTTTTCAGAACTACGCCATTCTGTTGAAAAACTGATGGAAGAAGAGACCTGTTATCTAGAGTTAGAGACTACAGAAGAGAGAAGCTCTGTAGAGGGCATTGTAGCAGTCAGCTCCTCATTAGAATTAAAGTAAGACACATTAAATTGTTGTTGTTACTGTTGTTATTATCACTCTTGTTGCTATTGTTACTGTTGCTGTTATTTGTTTTACTATTGTTGTTGTTATTTTTGTTGCAGTTATTGTTGTTTTTATTACTGTTGTTGTTGGGGCGGACAACATGCTTTACAGGATAGTTACTACCCTTTATATTCTGAGTTCAAATCCTGCAGAGGTTAGCTTTGCCTTTTAGCCTTACGAAGTCGATAAAATAAAGTACCAGTAATGCACTGGAGTCAATTTAATTGACTTTTCCTTCCCCTGAATTGTTGACCTCGTGCTTAAATCAGAAAATGTTGTTACTGTTATTGTTTTGTTACTATTACTGTTTCTCTTATTGTTTCTGTTGTTGTTGTTGTATACTATTCTTGTTTTGTTTTTGCTGTTGTTGTTGTGTTCATCGTGGTGTTCTTTATTATTGTTGCTGCAGTAGATAAATGTTGGTATGATACATTTATTTAGCACGGAAAGAAGTAAGGTGGCTCCCTAGTCTTATAATCTGAGCAAGTGTTTTAATTTGTGTATATATTTATTTAAAAACCTTCCATCATAATTTTATTTAAGAACCTTTATATGTTTCAAATACCAACTTAATTATGGTTTCTAACAAGGCCAGCAATTTTATGTGTAGAGAAAGTCAGTTTTATCAACTCCAGTACTTTACTGCTATTTTATCAATCCTGGGAGGATGAAAGATAAATTTAATCTCAGCATTATTTGAACTCAGTGAAGTAAAGAGAAAAAATCAAATACTGCTAAGAATTTGCTGATGCCCTAACAACTCTGCCAGTCTACCAATTCAACCTTTAACATGCTCTAGGTGACATAAAGTGCCAATAGAGTAATCTCTCCTTAATACAGTATCAAGAGAAGCAATCCATCTAGCATACTAAAGGTTAATAATATAAAAGTTAGTTATTTTAGCAACACCCTCTAAGTTCTTGGTTATTTTCAAAATTATTTGGAACACATAGACCGTGTATTTCATTAGAAATATGGCAACATATATAGTTTGAATGACAAGATCCCAGACTTCATTTACTTACCAAGTGGGGTGGAACTCATCAAATCAGACCAAAGAAACAATGTTTCCATTGGTCTTTCCATTGCTGATACTACCTACCAGTCAAAACTCCTGGCAAATATAACAAAAGGGTTAATTGTTTCAGACATTTAGGTTGGGAGCGTCCATTGTCAGTAGGGATGAATGTATAGGTCTCTATTACATGTTACAAAATGAATATTGAGAGTCAATTTTATCTTTTATTTTTTTGTTATCTATAAAGTACCAGTTTAGTAGTTGCATCAATTCTCCCTCTTCTCTCTGAATTGTACATGGAAGTCAAAGATCCAGCCTCGTCACATTGATAACTGTCTATTTGTTTCTACAATTTAACTGTGAATATAAAAAAAAAATGGATTGGCTAAATTATAGTTTCAGATGTTATTATGCTCTCAACAACAACCACTTGTCTTTCACTTAACTAATCAC
>OZ024741.1:254078586-254196086 GCA_964016885.1 Eledone cirrhosa | reverse complement strand
ACCCCTCTTCTTATTCTCCCTCATAGCTGACCCTAAGCTAAAATATTTCAAACTATATATCCTCCCATCTATGTTTATTATGTCCTTCAAGTTATTTTTATGCTTTTTATCCTTTATTTAATATTATATAACTTTATTATTTTAGCTTTTTTAATATATTAGTTTCAACTTATATTTGTATTCTTCCTCATAGCAGACTATTAGCTAAAATTTGAGATCCTTTACCTGAATTGTTGTGGCTACTAACATATCCACTCCTCTTACTCCCACAATGTATATATATATATATGTGTGTGTGTGTGTGTATGTAGATATATATATATGTGTGTGTATGTAGATATATATATATGTGTGTGTATGTATATTTATATATTTATATATATATATAACACTTCACTCACTGTTTGCTATTCTAACAAAGTAAACTTCTTTCTAGTAACAGTTGAAACCAGAATTTCTGAAAAGCTGGAGATTCCTATTATCAGCAATGTCCTGAAAGAATCTCTAACTCAGCAACATTCATGACCTCTTATAATTATACTTATCAAAGACACAGACAGGTAGATATTGTGTTATTGAAGGAAAGAGATTCCAATTAGGTTTGGATTTGGGATTTACTTCTCAGATACTTTTAGGATGAATAAAAAAATTAATATTACGGTTTTTGTGTTTCTCCTAGCAAACTTTTCAACTGTTACAGCCTAAAGAAAGGTTTCAAACAAGAGATACAACAGTTTAAAATTATATAAATTTGAATATTACAGTTTCTTTTATCCTGGCAAACCATTGTAATGTTCCAAATCAAAGAAGAGTGCTTGACAAGGGAGCTAACAATTTAAAAAAAAAAAAAAAAATCTTGTTTCGCACAGGTAAAGAAAGAGGTCTAGACAAGGGAGACAGTTTACTTTTATAAATGTCTTAAAAGTAAGTTTGTGTTTCAGAATGTATTTCATAGCATTTTTTTTACTCTGCCCCACATTCATATTCTTAGCAAACTTACAGAGAACTTTTAACTGATGTAAATAATTCTTTTAATTCATGTAAATAATTCTTTTAACCTCCCATCCAACAAGCACATTTATGGCTTGTTGATTTACAATAGATTTTTTAATATGTACTCACTTTTTAACCTTCTGCCTCACCACATTTCTTAAATCAGAAACCATTATTATTATTTCTTTTTTTTTTTTAAATACTATGATGTGTGGTTATTTCTGAAATTCTTTAAAATGAACCAGTTGTAGATTTGGTGTGGATATTCCTGATTTCCTAGCAGCAGCATATTTTACTAAAGCTTTCTCTGTACAATAATCTGACTCTGCCTGTTTCTTCAAATCAAAACATTTGAACCACATTTGGTTAAAATAAAAAAAAAGCTCAAAATAATTTAAGTTGTTCACTTTTCTCTGTAATGTTTCCTGTTGGTCAAGTTTGACAGCATGTTACATTGCCTAATTGTCAAGTTTGACTCATGTTACCTCACCTAATTGTCAAGTTTGACAGCACATTATATTGCCTGAGTGTCAAGTTTGACAGCATGTTACATTTCCTGTTGATCAAGTTTGACTGCAGTTACATTGCCTAATTGTCAAGTTTCAATTAAATTTCTCATTTACCACTTTTTAACTTTATAAGCTTTTGCTTGTGCAATCTATAAAACTCAAGTAGCTGTTGCTTGTACAGTCAACTGGATGGGTAAAAAAAAACTCCCTAGTGAAAATTACTTACAACTTTTGGCCTACTGTGACCACTTGGACAACATCAATGACCTCATATTCATGCAAGATGGAGCCCCTCCTTATTTTGCACACACTAGCGTGGAAGATAGACGTTAAACGATGATGATGATAATAATGATGATGATGATGATGATGATGCCCATGAGTGGCTTGATGTCCAATTTCCAGGACATTGACTGGGCCATCAAGGTCCACATGAATGGCCAGCAAAAAGCCCTGACTTAACACCATGTGATTTTTTCCTGTTGTGATGAAAGAAGAAAGAAGTTTATAGCTCGAAACCAAAATCCCTGACTCATTGGAGGAATGTATTTGTCATGTGCTGCCTCGAACACTCGCTGAGTTCCTGATGGGGTTAGTTGATGATATACCCAGACAATTACAAACACTACTGGACAACACTAGTGCCTATGCAGAATTTTAACACCGTACTGTACTTCTATCACTATACCGTTCAAAATAAAACACGTTTTATGAAAATTGAGCTATAATTAATAAAGTTATTAACAATTTGTATAACAATCTGTATAAAAAGCTATAGCTTTGGTAGAATATACTTAACCAAGGTACCACAGATAATGATTAGGCTTAGAAATGTGTGCTTGTGTATATAGTAAAACTTCTTAACCACAAAGGCTATGCCTGTTTCAGATGTACTTTAGCTTGAAATGTAGATCATTTTTTTCAAAATAATATGATATACATTACAGCAAAGTCATAAAACAAACAGTACAATAAATATATCTTGTGTGACTTGAACCATCATTGGAAGATGGTAAACTAGGACGATGCTAAAATAAACAAGGTGAAAGGTTAACTTCTAATGTGTTTACTTTGAAATAGGATGCACAAATCTATAAGATACTGGCTTAGATTTTATATTACATTATGAAATTTGAGTAAAGATAAATAAGATTAGATATATACATATGTATGTACATGTATGTCTGTGTGTGTATATATATATATACGTGTGTGTGTGTGCATATATATGTGTATATATATATATATATATATATATATATATATATATTTATATATATTGTATACACACTTGTTATATATATATATATATATATATATATATATATATAAAGTTATTTATTATATATTCAGTAGTGATGCTTCTTTATATATATAAAGAAGCATCACTACCGAACTGGGATCATTTTTAAGTGAGAATCATCAAGAATGAAGATACCAATTACTCTTGTTGTGCTCGTGGCTTTTGCCTTGGTTGTTGAAGGTAAGAAAAATTTTAACTGTATACACAGTTCATTTATTGTATCTTAATTTTACTTTTATTAATTTACTGTTTTCACTCATTACACTGCAAATAATTTCATCATTTTATATATATATATATAATCTTCAATAAATTTGTAAATTTCTCCTTTGTGGTTGAGTAAAATAAATTTGACTGAATCAGACTGCCTCTAGCAGCCCCGTTACTTGCCATTGTCCACATACTGCTGCCCTTCTGTTGGCTGTAAATCATGTGATAATTCTCCCATTCAAAATTATCGCTGGTAGCGGATAACTCATCAGAATTTTTTTCTTGATCGCGAAGTTCCCTGATGAGTAGAGATTTTTCACAGTGCTCAAAACTGAGGTTACTCAATGAAACTGCAGTCACGACAACTAAGTGAATACTTTACAGTGTGGGTTGGGTGCTTTTTTACCATGTCGGCATCACATCAAATAGGAAGTTTGTCATTAATATGCTTCTATTCCCCATTGCTGAGTTGTAGGTTTATGTCAAACACCCACTATCACATATAGGATGGTTGCAGTTATCAGTTGAGTCCATCACAAAGATTGCCCCACTAGGGAGGGCAGGCTGCTTTTATTTGCCTGATGTCCATGGCGAAAGAGTTGCTGTGCTGGATGTATTTGACAGGGTTGAGGACAAGCGCTTTCCTATTTGGCAAAGGTCCTGATTAACTTTTTCACGTTTCCCTTGAACAAGCAAATCAGGGTGGAAAGGAAGTGTTGCCTTCCAACATATTTGTTGAAAGGTGAATGCGAGTGATAATCATAGTCTGAGTAAAAGGGCCTGCTCTGAGTATATACGTGTACATTGGAGGACAACTGGGAGGGAACACTTGCCCCATGGTCAGGGTGACCATGGTTTCTTTGTGGGCTTTCTACATGAGTGATCCGCAGAAGTTGTTGTTGTTGATTTTAAAGCATGCAATTAGCTGACTCCTTAGAGCAGCAGACAAAACACCTTGTAGTAAATTTAGTTTCAACACTTTATGTTCAGAATTTCAAATTCCCCCTCCCTAAGATTATCCTCCTGGGTTGATAAAATATAAATTCCCAGTGGTGTACTTGGCTTGGTATAGTCAACTACATATCTCTAAAATCTGTGACCTGGTGCGCATGCTAAAAAAAAAAAAAAAAAAATTTCTTACATAATCACAATGCCAAACATTTTGTGGGAGGAACTAATCAATTATATCAACCCAGAACACCATTTGCTATTTTATCAAACTTTGAAGGATAAAAGTCAAAAATTATCCTCATCAGGATTTGAACTCAGAATAGCACAGCTCCCATGACTTTCAGAAACATGTTTTCATGCTCGGAGTTGCTGAAGCATGGAACAAATTACCTGCATAGGTAGTTAGCTGTCGGGACACTGCATCCTCCAAAACTTCCATGCTTCCTGAAATTCGCCAACACTACACCTGATATTCCCCCTCTATACACACGCATGCATGTATGTGTGTGTATCTGTAAATATCATAATCGATGCACTGATTACTTTTCTGACATTTGTAGATTATTCTATGTATTATACATGTACATTTGATGAGTTGTAGTGCACCTGAGCACTGTACACAATAATTTTCATTATTATTATTAACAGAAAAACCATGGGTGGTTTTCTGCTAGCATGTGTAGTGTGTATATTGATATCATACGCAAATATATATGCATGCAGATATGACACATCAAATAAAATGCATGGAGACTGCCTCACACTGTCTTATGTATTCAGTAACGTAATCCATGATACATTAAAAAAAGATGATATTATCTGCATTAGGAGAAAATTAGTGACGGAAATATATGAATGTTTATTTAAATGATCGCTAACCGGAAGTGTTCACATTTGAAAATTTTAAAGAAGTGAATCTTAAAATAAACAACAAAATTATTTATATTTAATCAAGAATAACGAAATTTAGTAGATAAATTATGTAATATTCATTCATTATTTATTCAAAGTAATCCAACTTATTTTACAAACAGGATAATAATATATTCTGGATGCAGTCCCACACTCCTTTCTTTATTATAGTTTAGATAAAATGTTGGAACAAATACTGCAAGGCATTTTGACCAATGCTCCAAGGACTCTGTTAATACTGATTTCTGATTTAGGTACAAGGCCAACAATTTTGTGGGTGGGAAAAATCAATTAAATTGACCCAATACATAACTGGTACTTTATTTTATCAACCTTATAGGGATGAATGGCAAAGCTAACCTCAGCAGGATTCAAACCTACAATGTAAAGGGCCGAAACAAATGCCACAAAGCATTTTACCCAAAGCCCTAATAATATTGCCAATAATAATTATTGTTGTTTTGATTTATATTCTCAAACTTTATTCTTTCCTTACAGTTCACTCTGCTGCTCGTAAGTATAAATATATTGATACATATCCATCTGTCTCTCTGTCTATTTGCCTGCCTGTCTGTCAGTCTGTCTGTCTCTCTATCTCACTACCTGTCTATCTGTCAGCCCATCTGCCGCTCTGTCTATTTGCCTGCCTGTCTGTCTGTCTCTCTATCTCACTACCTGTCTATCTGTCAGCCCATCTGTCTCTCTGTCTATTTGCCTGCCTGCCTGTCAGTCTGTCTGTCTCTCTATCTCACTACCTGTCTATCTGTCAGCCCATCTGTCTCTCTGTCTATTTGCCTGCCTGCCTGTCAGTCTGTCTGTCTCTCTATCTCACTACCTGTCTATCTGTCAGCCCATCTGTCTCTCTGTCTATTTGCCTGCCTGCCTGTCAGTCTGTCTGTCTCTCTATCTCACTACCTGTCTATCTGTCAGCCCATCTGTCTCTCTGTCTATTTGCCTGCCTGTCAGTCTGTCTGTCTCTCTATCTCACTACCTGTCTATCTGTCAGCCCATCTGTCTCTCTGTCTATTTGCCTGCCTGTCTGTCAGTCTGTCTGTCTCTCTATCTCACTACCTGTCTATCTGTCAGCCCATCTGCCGCTCTGTCTATTTGCCTGCCTGTCTGTCTGTCTCTCTATCTCACTACCTGTCTATCTGTCAGCCCATCTGTCTCTCTGTCTATTTGCCTGCCTGCCTGTCAGTCTGTCTGTCTCTCTATCTCACTACCTGTCTATCTGTCAGCCCATCTGTCTCTCTGTCTATTTGCCTGCCTGCCTGTCAGTCTGTCTGTCTCTCTATCTCACTACCTGTCTATCTGTCAGCCCATCTGTCTCTCTGTCTATTTGCCTGCCTGCCTGTCAGTCTGTCTGTCTCTCTATCTCACTACCTGTCTATCTGTCAGCCCATCTGTCTCTCTGTCTATTTGCCTGCCTGTCAGTCTGTCTGTCTCTCTATCTCACTACCTGTCTATCTGTCAGCCCATCTGTCTCTCTGTCTATTTGCCTGCCTGCCTGTCAGTCTGTCTGTCTCTCTATCTCACTACCTGTCTATCTGTCAGCCCATCTGCCGCTCTGTCTATTTGCCTGCCTGTCTGTCAGTCTGTCTGTCTCTCTATCTCACTACCTGTCTATCTGTCAGCCCATCTGCCGCTCTGTCTATTTGCCTGCCTGCCTGTCAGTCTGTCTGTCTCTCTATCTCACTACCTGTCTATCTGTCAGCCCATCTGTCTCTCTGTCTATTTGCCTGCCTGTCAGTCTGTCTGTCTCTCTATCTCACTACCTGTCTATCTGTCAGCCCATCTGTCTCTCTGTCTATTTGCCTGTCTGTCTGTCTGTCTGTCTCTCTATCTCACTACCTGTCTATCTGTCAGCCCATCTGTCTCTCTGTCTATTTGCCTGCCTGTCAGTCTGTCTGTCTCTCTATCTCACTACCTGTCTATCTGTCAGCCCATCTGTCTCTCTGTCTATTTGCCTGTCTGTCTGTCTGTCTGTCTCTCTATCTCACTACCTGTCTATCTGTCAGCCCATCTGTCTCTCTGTCTATTTGCCTGCCTGTCAGTCTGTCTGTCTCTCTATCTCACTACCTGTCTATCTGTCAGCCCATCTGTCTCTCTGTCTATTTGCCTGCCTGCCTGTCAGTCTGTCTGTCTCTCTATCTCACTACCTGTCTATCTGTCAGCCCATCTGTCTCTCTGTCTATTTGCCTGCCTGCCTGTCAGTCTGTCTGTCTCTCTATCTCACTACCTGTCTATCTGTCAGCCCATCTGTCCTCTCTGTCTATTTGCCTGCCTGTCAGTCTGTCTGTCTCTCTCTATCTCACTACCTGTCTATCTGTCAGCCCATCTGTCTCTCTGTCTATTTGCCTGCCTGCCTGTCAGTCTGTCTGTCTCTCTATCTCACTACCTGTCTATCTGTCAGCCCATCTGTCTCTCTGTCTATTTGCCTGCCTGTCAGTCTGTCTGTCTCTCTATCTCACTACCTGTCTATCTGTCAGCCCATCTGCCGCTCTGTCTATTTACCCTGCCTGTCTGTCTGTCTCTCTATCTCACTACCTGTCTATCTGTCAGCCCATCTGTCTCTCTGTCTATTTGCCTGCCTGCCTGTCTGTCTGTCTCTCTATCTCACTACCTGTCTATCTGTCAGCCCATCTGTCCTCTCTGTCTATTTGCCTGCCTGTCAGTCTGTCTGTCTCTCTATCTCACTACCTGTCTATCTGTCAGCCCATCTGCCCGCTCTGTCTATTGCCTGCCTGTCTGTCTGTCTCTCTATCTCACTACCTGTCTATCTGTCAGCCATCTGTCTCTCTGTCTATTTGCCTGCCTGTCAGTCTGTCTGTCTCTCTATCTCACTACCTGTCTATCTGTCAGCCCATCTGTCTCTCTGTCTATTTGCCTGCCTGCCTGTCAGTCTGTCTGTCTCCTCTATCTCACTACCTGTCTATCTGTCAGCCCATCTGTCCTCTCTGTCTATTTGCCCTGCCTGTCTGTCAGTCTGTCTGTCTCTCTATCTCACTACCTGTCTATCTGTCAGCCATCTGTCTCTCTGTCTATTTGCCTGCCTGTCAGTCTGTCTGTCTCTCTATCTCACTACCTGTCTATCTGTCAGCCCATCTGTCTCTCTGTCTATTTGCCTGCTGCCTGTCAGTCTGTCTGTCTCTCTATCTCACTACCTGTCTATCTGTCAGCCCATCTGCCGCTCTGTCTATTTGCCTGCCTGTCTGTCTGTCTCTCTATCTCACTACCTGTCTATCTGTCAGCCCATCTGTCTCTCTGTCTATTTGCCTGCCTGTCAGTCTGTCTGTCTCTCTATCTCACTACCTGTCTATCTGTCAGCCCATCTGTCTCTCTGTCTATTTGCCTGCCTGCCTGTCAGTCTGTCTGTCTCTCTATCTCACTACCTGTCTATCTGTCAGCCCATCTGTCTCTCTGTCTATTTGCCTGCCTGCCTGTCAGTCTGTCTGTCTCTCTATCTCACTACCTGTCTATCTGTCAGCCCATCTGTCTCTCTGTCTATTTGCCTGCCTGTCAGTCTGTCTGTCTCTCTATCTCACTACCTGTCTATCTGTCAGCCCATCTGTCTCTCTGTCTATTTGCCTGCCTGTCTGTCTGTCTGTCTCTCTATCTCACTACCTGTCTATCTGTCAGCCCATCTGTCTCTCTGTCTATTTGCCTGCCTGTCAGTCTGTCTGTCTCTCTATCTCACTACCTGTCTATCTGTCAGCCCATCTGTCTCTCTGTCTATTTGCCTGCCTGCTGTCAGTCTGTCTGTCTCTCTATCTCACTACCTGTCTATCTGTCAGCCCATCTGTCTCTCTGTCTATTTGCCTGCCCTGTCTGTCAGTCTGGTGTCTCTCTATCTCACTACCTGTCTATCTGTCAGCCCATCTGTCTCTCTGTCTATTTGCCTGCCTGCCTGCATGCCTGTCTGTCTCTCTATCTCACTACCTGTCTATCTGTCAGCCCATCTGCCGCTCTGTCTATTTGCCTGCCTGTCTGTCTGTCTCTCTATCTCACTACCTGTCTATCTGTCAGCCCATCTGTCTCTCTGTCTATTTGCCTGCCTGTCAGTCTGTCTGTCTCTCTATCTCACTACCTGTCTATCTGTCAGCCCATCTGTCTCTCTGTCTATTTGCCTGCCTGCCTGTCAGTCTGTCTGTCTCTCTATCTCACTACCTGTCTATCTGTCAGCCCATCTGTCTCTCTGTCTATTTGCCTGCCTGCCTGTCAGTCTGTCTGTCTCTCTATCTCACTACCTGTCTATCTGTCAGCCCATCTGTCTCTCTGTCTATTTGCCTGCCCTGCCTGTCAGTCTGTCTGTCTCTCTATCTCACTACCTGTCTATCTGTCAGCCCATCTGTCTCTCTGTCTATTTGCCTGCCTGTCAGTCTGTCTGTCTCTCTATCTCACTACCTGTCTATCTGTCAGCCCATCTGTCTCTCTGTCTATTTGCCTGCCTGTCAGTCTGTCTGTCTCTCTATCTCACTACCTGTCTATCTGTCAGCCCATCTGTCTCTCTGTCTATTTGCCTGCTCTGTCAGTCTGTCTGTCTCTCTATCTCACTACCTGTCTATCTGTCAGCCCATCTGTCTCTCTGTCTATTTGCCTGCTGTCAGTCTGTCTGTCTCTCTATCTCACTACCTGTCTATCTGTCAGCCCATCTGTCTCTCTGTCTATTTGCCTGCCTGCCTGTCAGTCTGTCTGTCTCTCTATCTCACTACCTGTCTATCTGTCAGCCCATCTGTCTCTCTGTCTATTTGCCTGCCTGTCAGTCTGTCTGTCTCTCTATCTCACTACCTGTCTATCTGTCAGCCCATCTGTCTCTCTGTCTATTTGCCTGCCTGTCAGTCTGTCTGTCTCTCTATCTCACTACCTGTCTATCTGTCAGCCCATCTGTCTCTCTGTCTATTTGCCTGCCTGCCTGCCTGTCTGTCTCTCTATCTCACTACCTGTCTATCTGTCAGCCCATCTGTCTCTCTGTCTATTTGCCTGCCGGTCAGTCTGTCTGTCTCTCTATCTCACTACCTGTCTATCTGTCAGCCCATCTGTCTCTCTGTCTATTTGCCTGCCTGTCAGTCTGTCTGTCTCTCTATCTCACTACCTGTCTATCTGTCAGCCCATCTGTCTCTCTGTCTATTTGCCTGCCTGCCTGCCTGTCTGTCTCTCTATCTCACTACCTGTCTATCTGTCAGCCCATCTGTCTCTCTGTCTATTTGCCTGCCGGTCAGTCTGTCTGTCTCTCTATCTCACTACCTGTCTATCTGTCAGCCCATCTGTCTCTCTGTCTATTTGCCTGCCTGTCAGTCTGTCTGTCTCTCTATTTCACTACCTGTCTATCTGTCAGCCCATCTGTCTCTCTGTCTATTTGCCTGCCTGTCAGTCTGTCTGTCTCTCTATCTCACTACCTGTCTATCTGTCAGCCCATCTGTCTCTCTGTCTATTTGCCTGCCTGCCTGCCTGTCTGTCTCTCTATCTCACTACCTGTCTATCTGTCAGCCCATCTGTCTCTCTGTCTATTTGCCTGCCGGTCAGTCTGTCTGTCTCTCTATCTCACTACCTGTCTATCTGTCAGCCCATCTGTCTCTCTGTCTATTTGCCTGCCTGTCAGTCTGTCTGTCTCTCTATCTCACTACCTGTCTATCTGTCAGCCCATCTGTCTCTCTGTCTATTTGCCTGCCTGCCTGCCTGTCTGTCTCTCTATCTCACTACCTGTCTATCTGTCAGCCCATCTGTCTCTCTGTCTATTTGCCTGCCGGTCAGTCTGTCTGTCTCTCTATCTCACTACCTGTCTATCTGTCAGCCCATCTGTCTCTCTGTCTATTTGCCTGCCTGTCAGTCTGTCTGTCTCTCTATCTCACTACCTGTCTATCTGTCAGCCCATCTGTCTCTCTGTCTATTTGCCTGCCTGTCAGTCTGTCTGTCTCTCTATCTCACTACCTGTCTATCTGTCAGCCCATCTGTCTCTCTGTCTATTTGCCTGCCTGTCTGTCTGTCAGTCTGTCTGTCTCTCTATCTCACTACCTGTCTATCTGTCAGCCCATCTGTCTCTCTGTCTATTTGCCTGCCTGTCAGTCTGTCTGTCTCTCTATCTCACTACCTGTCTATCTGTCAGCCCATCTGCCGCTCTGTCTATTTGCCTGCCTGTCTGTCTGTCTCTCTATCTCACTACCTGTCTATCTGTCAGCCCATCTGTCTCTCTGTCTATTTGCCTGCCTGCCTGTCTGTCTGTCTCTCTATCTCACTACCTGTCTATCTGTCAGCCCATCTGTCTCTCTGTCTATTTGCCTGCCTGTCAGTCTGTCTGTCTCTCTATCTCACTACCTGTCTATCTGTCAGCCCATCTGTCTCTCTGTCTATTTGCCTGCCTGCCTGTCAGTCTGTCTGTCTCTCTATCTCACTACCTGTCTATCTGTCAGCCCATCTGTCTCTCTGTCTATTTGCCTGCCTGTCAGTCTGTCTGTCTCTCTATCTCACTACCTGTCTATCTGTCAGCCCATCTGCCGCTCTGTCTATTTACCTGCCTGTCTGTCTGTCTCTCTATCTCACTACCTGTCTATCTGTCAGCCCATCTGTCTCTCTGTCTATTTGCCTGCCTGCCTGTCTGTCTGTCTCTCTATCTCACTACCTGTCTATCTGTCAGCCCATCTGTCTCTCTGTCTATTTGCCTGCCTGTCAGTCTGTCTGTCTCTCTATCTCACTACCTGTCTATCTGTCAGCCCATCTGCCGCTCTGTCTATTTGCCTGCCTGTCTGTCTGTCTCTCTATCTCACTACCTGTCTATCTGTCAGCCCATCTGTCTCTCTGTCTATTTGCCTGCCTGCCTGTCTGTCTGTCTCTCTATCTCACTACCTGTCTATCTGTCAGCCCATCTGTCTCTCTGTCTATTTGCCTGCCTGTCAGTCTGTCTGTCTCTCTATCTCACTACCTGTCTATCTGTCAGCCCATCTGTCTCTCTGTCTATTTGCCTGCCTGCCTGTCAGTCTGTCTGTCTCTCTATCTCACTACCTGTCTATCTGTCAGCCCATCTGTCTCTCTGTCTATTTGCCTGCCTGCCTGTCAGTCTGTCTGTCTCTCTATCTCACTACCTGTCTATCTGTCAGCCCATCTGTCTCTCTGTCTATTTGCCTGCCTGCCTGCCTGTCTGTCTCTCTATCTCACTACCTGTCTATCTGTCAGCCCATCTGTCTCTCTGTCTATTTGCCTGCCTGCCTGTCAGTCTGTCTGTCTCTCTATCTCACTACCTGTCTATCTGTCAGCCCATCTGTCTCTCTGTCTATTTGCCTGCCTGTCAGTCTGTCTGTCTCTCTATCTCACTACCTGTCTATCTGTCAGCCCATCTGTCTCTCTGTCTATTTGCCTGCCTGCCTGTCAGTCTGTCTGTCTCTCTATCTCACTACCTGTCTATCTGTCAGCCCATCTGTCTCTCTGTCTATTTGCCTGCCTGTCAGTCTGTCTGTCTCTCTATCTCACTACCTGTCTATCTGTCAGCCCATCTGTCTCTCTGTCTATTTGCCTGCCTGCCTGTCAGTCTGTCTGTCTCTCTATCTCACTACCTGTCTATCTGTCAGCCCATCTGTCGCTCTGTCTATTTGCCTGCCTGTCTGTCAGTCTGTCTGTCTCTCTATCTCACTACCTGTCTATCTGTCAGCCCATCTGCCGCTCTGTCTATTTGCCTGCCTGTCTGTCTGTCTCTCTATCTCACTACCTGTCTATCTGTCAGCCCATCTGTCTCTCTGTCTATTTGCCTGTCTGTCTGTCTGTCTGTCTCTCTATCTCACTACCTGTCTATCTGTCAGCCCATCTGTCTCTCTGTCTATTTGCCTGCCTGTCAGTCTGTCTGTCTCTCTATCTCACTACCTGTCTATCTGTCAGCCCATCTGTCTCTCTGTCTATTTGCCTGCCTGCCTGTCAGTCTGTCTGTCTCTCTATCTCACTACCTGTCTATCTGTCAGCCCATCTGTCTCTCTGTCTATTTGCCTGCCTGCCTGTCAGTCTGTCTGTCTCTCTATCTCACTACCTGTCTATCTGTCAGCCCATCTGCCGCTCTGTCTATTTGCCTGCCTGTCTGTCTGTCTCTCTATCTCACTACCTGTCTATCTGTCAGCCCATCTGTCTCTCTGTCTATTTGCCTGCCTGTCAGTCTGTCTGTCTCTCTATCTCACTACCTGTCTATCTGTCAGCCCATCTGTCTCTCTGTCTATTTGCCTGCCTGCCTGTCAGTCTGTCTGTCTCTCTATCTCACTACCTGTCTATCTGTCAGCCCATCTGTCTCTCTGTCTATTTGCCTGCCTGTCAGTCTGTCTGTCTCTCTATCTCACTACCTGTCTATCTGTCAGCCCATCTGTCTCTCTGTCTATTTGCCTGCCTGTCTGTCAGTCTGTCTCTCTATCTCACTACCTGTCTATCTGTCAGCCCATCTGTCTCTCTGTCTATTTGCCTGCCTGTCTGTCTGTCTCTCTATCTCACTACCTGTCTATCTGTCAGCCCATCTGCCGCTCTGTCTATTTGCCTGCCTGTCTGTCTGTCTCTCTATCTCACTACCTGTCTATCTGTCAGCCCATCTGTCTCTCTGTCTATTTGCCTGCCTGCCTGTCAGTCTGTCTGTCTCTCTATCTCACTACCTGTCTATCTGTCAGCCCATCTGCCGCTCTGTCTATTTGCCTGCCTGTCTGTCTGTCTCTCTATCTCACTACCTGTCTATCTGTCAGCCCATCTGTCTCTCTGTCTATTTGCCTGCCTGTCTGTCAGTCTGTCTGTCTCTCTATCTCACTACCTGTCTATCTGTCAGCCCATCTGTCTCTCTGTCTATTTGCCTGCCTGTCTGTCAGTCTGTCTGTCTCTCTATCTCACTACCTGTCTATCTGTCAGCCCATCTGTCTCTCTGTCTATTTGCCTGCCTGTCTGTCAGTCTGTCTGTCTCTCTATCTCACTACCTGTCTATCTGTCAGCCCATCTGTCTCTCTGTCTATTTGCCTGCCTGTCTGTCAGTCTGTCTGTCTCTCTATCTCACTACCTGTCTATCTGTCAGCCCATCTGTCTCTCTGTCTATTTGCCTGCCTGCCTGCCTGCCTGTCTGTCTCTCTATCTCACTACCTGTCTATCTGTCAGCCCATCTGCCGCTCTGTCTATTTGCCTGCCTGTCTGTCTGTCTCTCTATCTCACTACCTGTCTATCTGTCAGCCCATCTGTCTCTCTGTCTATTTGCCTGCCTGTCAGTCTGTCTGTCTCTCTATCTCACTACCTGTCTATCTGTCAGCCCATCTGTCTCTCTGTCTATTTGCCTGCCTGCCTGTCAGTCTGTCTGTCTCTCTATCTCACTACCTGTCTATCTGTCAGCCCATCTGTCTCTCTGTCTATTTGCCTGCCTGCCTGTCAGTCTGTCTGTCTCTCTATCTCACTACCTGTCTATCTGTCAGCCCATCTGTCTCTCTGTCTATTTGCCTGCCTGCCTGTCAGTCTGTCTGTCTCTCTATCTCACTACCTGTCTATCTGTCAGCCCATCTGTCTCTCTGTCTATTTGCCTGCCTGTCAGTCTGTCTGTCTCTCTATTTCACTACCTGTCTATCTGTCAGCCCATCTGTCTCTCTGTCTATTTGCCTGCCTGTCAGTCTGTCTGTCTCTCTATCTCACTACCTGTCTATCTGTCAGCCCATCTGTCTCTCTGTCTATTTGCCTGCCTGCCTGTCAGTCTGTCTGTCTCTCTATCTCACTACCTGTCTATCTGTCAGCCCATCTGTCTCTCTGTCTATTTGCCTGCCTGTCAGTCTGTCTGTCTCTCTATCTCACTACCTGTCTATCTGTCAGCCCATCTGTCTCTCTGTCTATTTGCCTGCCTGCCTGTCAGTCTGTCTGTCTCTCTATCTCACTACCTGTCTATCTGTCAGCCCATCTGTCTCTCTGTCTATTTGCCTGCCTGTCAGTCTGTCTGTCTCTCTATCTCACTACCTGTCTATCTGTCAGCCCATCTGTCTCTCTGTCTATTTGCCTGCCTGCCTGTCAGTCTGTCTGTCTCTCTATCTCACTACCTGTCTATCTGTCAGCCCATCTGTCTCTCTGTCTATTTGCCTGCCTGTCAGTCTGTCTGTCTCTCTATCTCACTACCTGTCTATCTGTCAGCCCATCTGTCTCTCTGTCTATTTGCCTGCCTGTCAGTCTGTCTGTCTCTCTATCTCACTACCTGTCTATCTGTCAGCCCATCTGTCTCTCTGTCTATTTGCCTGCCTGCCTGCCTGTCTGTCTCTCTATCTCACTACCTGTCTATCTGTCAGCCCATCTGTCTCTCTGTCTATTTGCCTGCCTGTCTGTCTGTCAGTCTGTCTGTCTCTCTATCTCACTA
The DNA here is from genome assembly GCA_964016885.1 of Eledone cirrhosa. Taxonomy (NCBI): domain Eukaryota; kingdom Metazoa; phylum Mollusca; class Cephalopoda; order Octopoda; family Eledonidae; genus Eledone; species Eledone cirrhosa. The sequence continues at coordinate 254,180,881 of OZ024741.1, read as the reverse complement.
CCTGTCTATCTGTCAGCCCATCTGTCTCTCTGTCTATTTGCCTGCCTGCCTGTCAGTCTGTCTGTCTCTCTATCTCACTACCTGTCTATCTGTCAGCCCTCTGTCTATTTGCCTGCCTGCCTGCCTGTCTGTCTCTCTATCTCACTACCTGTCTATCTGTCAGCCCATCTGTCTCTCTGTCTATTTGCCTGCCTGTCTGTCTGTCAGTCTGTCTGTCTCTCTATCTCACTACCTGTCTATCTGTCAGCCCATCTGTCTCTCTGTCTATTTGCCTGCCTGTCAGTCTGTCTGTCTCTCTATCTCACTACCTGTCTATCTGTCAGCCCATCTGTCTCTCTGTCTATTTGCCTGCCTGTCTGTCAGTCTGTCTGTCTCTCTATCTCACTACCTGTCTATCTGTCAGCCCATCTGTCTCTCTGTCTATTTGCCTGCCTGTCTGTCAGTCTGTCTGTCTCTCTATCTCACTACCTGTCTATCTGTCAGCCCATCTGTCTCTCTGTCTATTTGCCTGCCTGTCAGTCTGTCTGTCTCTCTATCTCACTACCTGTCTATCTGTCAGCCCATCTGTCTCTCTGTCAGCCCATCTGTCTCTCTGTCTATTTGCCTGCCTGCCTGCCTGTCTGTCTCTCTATCTCACTACCTGTCTATCTGTCAGCCCATCTGTCTCTCTGTCTATTTGCCTGCCTGTCTGTCAGTCTGTCTGTCTCTCTATCTCACTACCTGTCTATCTGTCAGCCCATCTGTCTCTCTGTCTATTTGCCTGCCTGCCTGTCAGTCTGTCTGTCTCTCTATCTCACTACCTGTCTATCTGTCAGCCCATCTGTCTCTCTGTCTATTTGCCTGCCTGCCTGTCAGTCTGTCTGTCTCTCTATCTCACTACCTGTCTATCTGTCAGCCCATCTGTCTCTCTGTCTATTTGCCTGCCTGCCTGCCTGTCTGTCTCTCTATCTCACTACCTGTCTATCTGTCAGCCCATCTGTCTCTCTGTCTATTTGCCTGCCTGTCTGTCAGTCTGTCTGTCTCTCTATCTCACTACCTGTTCTATCTGTCAGCCCATCTGTCTCTCTGTCTATTTGCCTGCCTGTCAGTCTGTCTGTCTCTCTATCTCACTACCTGTCTATCTGTCAGCCCATCTGTCTCTCTGTCTATTTGCCTGCCTGCCTGCCTGTCTGTCTCTCTATCTCACTACCTGTCTATCTGTCAGCCCATCTGTCTCTCTGTCTATTTGCCTGTCTGTCTGTCTGTCTGTCTGTCTGTCTCTCTATCTCACTACCTGTCTATCTGTCAGCCCATCTGTCTCTCTGTCTATTTGCCTGCCTGTCTGTCTGTCTGTCTCTCTATCTCACTACCTGTCTATCTGTCAGCCCATCTGTCTCTCTGTCTATTTGCCTGCCTGCCTGCCTGTCTGTCTCTCTATCTCACTACCTGTCTATCTGTCAGCCCATCTGTCTCTCTGTCTATTTGCCTGCCTGTCTGTCTGTCAGTCTGTCTGTCTCTCTATCTCACTACCTGTCTATCTGTCAGCCCATCTGCCGCTCTGTTTGTCTATCTTTCTGTTAGCCTGTCAATCTGCATGTCTGTCTGTCTGTGTGTATGTCTATCGGTTTGTCTTCCTATCTGTCTCTCTGTCTATTTATCTGTCTGTTAGCCTGTCTCTGTCTGACTCTCTCTCTGCCTGTCTATCTCTCAACTTGTCTATCTCTCAGCCTGTCTATCTGTCAGCCTGTCTATCTCTCAGCCTGTCTATCTGTCAGCCTGTCTATCTGACAGCCTGTCTATCTCTCAGCCTGTCTATCTCTCAGCCTGTCTATCTCACAGCCTGTCTATCTCACAGCCTGTCTATCTGTCAGCCTGTCTATCTGTCAACATGTATATCTGTCAGCCTGTCTATCTGTCAGCCTGTCTATCTGACAGCCTGTCTATCTGACAGCCTGTCTATCTGACAGCCTGTCTATCTCTCAGCCTGTCTATCTGTCAGTCTGTCTATCTGACAGCCTGTCTATCTCTCAGCCTGTCTATCTGTCAGCCTGTCTATCTGACAGCCTGTCTATCTGACAGCCTGTCTATCTGTCAGCCTGTCTATCTGACAGCCTGTCTATCTGACAGCCTGTCTATCTGACAGCCTGTCTATCTGTCAGTCTGTCTATCTGTCAGCCTGTCTATCTGTCAGCCTGTCTATCTGACAGCCTGTCTATCTGACAGCCTGTCTATCTGACAGCCTGTCTATCTCTCAGCCTGCCTATCTGTCAGCTTGTCTATCTGTCAGTCTGTCTATCTGACAGCCTGTCTATCTCTCAGCCTGTCTATCTGTCAGCCTGTCTATCTCTCAGCCTGTCTATCTGTCAACCTGTCTGTCAGCCTGTCTATCTGTCAGCCTGTCTATCTATCAGCCTGTCTATCTGTCAGCCTGTCTATCTCTCAGCCTGTCTATATGTCAGCCTGTCTATCTCTCAGCCTGTCTATCTGTCAACCTGTCTGTCAACCTGTCTATCTGACAGCCTGTCTATCTGTCAACCTGTCTATCTGACAGCCTGTCTATCTCTCAGCCTGTCTATCTGTCAGCCTGTCTATCTGTCAACCTGTCTATCTGACAGCCTGTCTATCTGTCAGTCTGTCTATCTATCAGCCTGTCTATCTGTCAACCTGTCTATCTGACAGCCTGTCTATCTCTCAGCCTGTCTATCTGTCAGCTTGTCTATCTGTCAGCATGTCTATCTGTCAGCCTGTCTATCTGTCAGCCTGTCTATCTCTCAGCCTGTCTATCTGTCAGCCTGTCTATCTGTCTGTCTCTCTCTCCCACCTTTCTCTCACTTTCACTCTCTCTATCTCTCTGTTTGTGTCTTCCATACTTCCCGAGATTCACCACCACCACACCTGATATTCCCCCTCAGCACACATATATGTGTATGTGTGAGTGTGTGTCTGTGTTTATCTGTTTTTTGTGTATGTCTGAAAATGTAGATTTACCTGTTAGCATTAGGGTTTACTTTGAGCTAATATCAGGGATACACTAAGCTGAGATTTAGGGTTACACAAAGATTTATAATGAAATACTTTGTTAAAAATAATGATTTATTAGAAAGCTACCACAATGTAAATTTGTTGGTAAATGTTAAAAATATGATGACAATAAAGATATTGGGGTGTTACCTTGCATTTTCTTTTATATATCCTTATATTTCAGGATAAAATCCCTTCATCAAAAGATTAAATGATAAAACTAATTTGAGGCTGTATATTTTTTGTCATTCTTAAGCTGCCATTTTTTATATTTTTTTCTTGTATTTTGATTAATTAATGAAGAATTAGTAAAGGATTTGATAAAATTATAATTTTATTTAGATAGTATTTGTAATATAATATATTTGCTAAGTAATCCCAGTGGAGGGAAGATGCAGTAGAGGAAGACCACAGAAAACATGGGCGGAGGTGGTGTGAGCTGAACTCAGATCACTGAAGCTCACAGAGGACATGAAAAAGGACCGTGACAAATGGAGATATGCTGTGCTGAAGAGGACCCCTCCCACCTTTGCAAGAAGGGAAAAGCAGACATAAAATGATGATGAGGAGGAGGAGGATGTTCATATATATAATTATGTCTGAAAGTCTTCATTTAAATAGGAATCCCTTAAAATGGGTGGTTTTGTTTGATAGAGAAGTTTGGAGTAGGTTGGTATCAAAAAGATTTTAAATGTTTTTAATTTATTTCTATCTTTCTAGACCATGGGCATGATCATCACGATCACCACCAACATGGAGGTAAGTTGTGTAACATTGTTCCTAGTAATTAGATGGATAAACCTGGGCAAATAGATTCCTGAATTCTAGTAACATAGTTATCTATGAACCTCATGTGATACATGTTCATTATAAATATAGTTTATTTTGTTAGGGAAGAAGTGGAGAAGAAGGGTCTCTTTGGAGTAGTGTGAGTGGTAGCATAGTGGTCAGGAATGAAATGGGTACAAATAACTGTCAGTTAAGTTGTGTATTAAAAGGAGCCTGGGTGCAGCTAGCTTCCCATCCCAACTGTAGGTCTTGACTGTGGAGATGGCAAGTGCCCCAACAGAATTACCCTCATTCGATTTAAGGAGGTAGATGCCTCATCTGGGATGCCACATGTTGTGATATGTTCTCTGCCTCCAGCTTAGCCACTTTGGCCACAAACCCTAGTAGTGTGGCTTGCAATATAGAAGACAGGAAGACAAACAAATACTGGGGATTGTCCAGCCGCTTCCTCTTCGCACCAGTTGCTGTTGAGACTTCAGGCATCCTCGGTCCCTGTCCTACTGAACTCCTCCGCAAAATCAGAATGTCTGCAGCCCATCAGAAGAAGGAGCCCCAAGAGATGGAGTGGCTATTGCAGCAGGTGTCGCTGGCAATTATCCACAGAAATGCTTTTGCAGTTTTGTCCGTGGGGCATAGCCCAAACACCACCTTGCCCTAGGCAGAATTCTCAAAAATGCCTATCAGCAGGTTCTACCAGAAGCAATTATCTGCAATTATAATACCCATACATACATACATACATACACAATTACATTTATACATACATACGGACATACATAAATACACATATTATAGATACATACATACACATTTACATACACACTTACATACATACATTCATGTACATAGGCATAGATTGAATAATGCATATATATTTTATGACTTTCTAGTAAATTGTTGTTGTACTCCCTAATTTCAGAGGGCAATCAAGGAAGCCATGAGCATAGCTATGATCATGATCGTAAGTATAACACATATATATACCTCACTTATTGATAAACACTAACACACTAATTCCTATCTTACCTATTGGACTCTACAGGCGAATTATCTCTCCAATAGAGTAATCTCCCCTCAATACATAATGCAGTGCCAAGGGAAGTAATTCATTAACGTTTCTAGAATGCTGAAGATTAAGCTGCTACATGGGTTAAGAAGTCTCTTCAGTTGTGTCGAAGGCATAACAATGTCTTTAGCATTAATGACATGAGAAATTGCACTAAATACATTCTGTAAAGGGTTAGTGAAAGGAAAGGCATCCAGTTGAAGAAAACTTGCCAAACAAAGGGTAGGGAGGTCCTATGATTATATGATACACACTATAGAATGTGGGAAGATATGTAAGCAGGATCCCATCTTGCTGACTTGATCTGTGATGACCTATCCAACACTTGCTAACAGGAAAAACAGACATGTAATGATGATGATGATGATGTGCCATAAAGACACTCAAGTTAAATTTGACCAAGACAGCCAATAATCAATGGTGTTCCAGCCATGACCACCTTTTTGAATTAGAACTATGACTAAGACAACATTATCCTGTGTCATTCCCTTATTTAGAATAATGGAGTGTGATTTGAAGAAGATTTGACTGTTATTTCTTGTAGAGTCTATATGTCCCTTCGCCTTTCTTGACTGAAACAGCAGAATTCATCTCTATGAATTTTTAATTAAATATACCCAGTCCACTCTGTAAAGTGATGATTCTGCTGTCACAAAAATCACACCAGTGCTGGTGTCATGAAAAATACACTCAACACAGCCTATAAAATGGTTGGTGTTAGGAAGGATATCTAGCTGTAGATATGATACCAAATACAGAACATAATGGACAAGATTGGTTGCTCTGACCAATCTAGTCTTGAACCGTGACAACCTGTTCAGCTCCTGCCAGCACAGAAAAGAGACATAAAATAATGATGGTAATGATGACAACGACAATGGCGAGGATGACAGTGATAACTTGTTGCCCTTATATGGAATGTCAGCTTCAAGTTTTATGCTATATCATGGGACATCATCATACTGATATAATTTACTTTATTACTATTATATTGCTATTGATACATTATGGGTTGTTGCGAATATAGATTTGTATATTATTAGGTTGTTGCTAATATATTGGTACATTATTCAATGTTGCTAATAATTTCTACATTATTGGAATATTGCTAATAATTTTCCACATTATGAGATGTTGCTAATAATTTGCAAACTTTTCACTTGTGATTTGTGATTTTAATATTTAATGTGTTATTTTAATTCCTTGCTAAGCTAAATATAATTTTGATATTTTCAGATCATTCACACCACCAGGCAGGTAAGGAACATAATATTTTCTATATTGTGTGTGTCTAAGAGAGGGAGAGAAAGAAAGAGAGTGGAAGAGAGTACTTAACATCATAATTATGAAATGAAGCTTGTATACTTTGACAGATGTGTAATAGTAGTGGGCATGAATGATGAGGTGTAAATGAACTAAGAGAAAAATTGGGTATAAGAGAAATCAAATGCAGTATGCAGAAAAGGAGATGGTAATGGTACGGACATGTGATGCATAGTATGGAGGATGACAAATGTATAAAAAGGTGCAGGGTGCTCAAAAGTGATGGAAGCTATGGAAGGGGAAGAGATGGAAAAACTTAGGATGAAGTGATATAAGCTGACCTTGCACAATTAACCCTCTCAAAGAAGATGACACAAGATTGGGTTCTCATGTTATGCTGTACTGCAGAAGACCTGCCTTCCCATGTGCACAGGAAGGAAAACCATGTAGAGTACACTAGCCTGCAACTAGCATTTCCCTCCTCCTCCCTCATTTACCTTCCCTAACACCGCCATAGCAAAAAAGCACCCAGCCCACACTGTAAAGTGGACGTGTAGGCGCCATGGAAAAAAAGCACCCAGCACTCATTGTAAATGAGGTTGGTGTTAGGATGGGCACCCAGCTGTAGAAATCAAGCCAGAATCAGTTCCCATATGAGCAAGACAAGGTCAGACGACCGGATACTGCCCACAACAGGACAACCCGTCTAAGCCATGCTAGCATGGAAGAACGGACATAAAACGGTGATGATGATGATGATATAACCCATACTAGCATGGAAAATGGATGTTAAATGGTGATGATGATGATGTATATATATATATATATATATATATATACTAATTTTAAAAACACCAAAGATTCAAGGCATTGTCAAATTGATATATAATTCTGCTGACCTAAAGTTCCTCCTGGTGCAGTTCTGTGACAACTTCAAAATTTAAATTTTTCAAATTTAGAAAAAAAAATGTTTTTAGTCTTTATAAAATTTTTATAGTTTTATAACTTGACCTTCAGGAGAATTTATTTTTGCATATCGATATTTCACATTGGTTGGAGGCTCTTAACTCATATCTCAATCATAATAATTGTTTCTACTTTGGGCACAAGGTCAGCAATTACCAAGTGCATTACTGGTACTTAACAACAACAATAACCACAGATAGCAAGAGTACTCGAGAATTTCAAGATTTCGAGAAATCTCTAAAACTATAGATTTCCTTCACAAAATAATGTAAAGAATTCTTTTAAAATCTTTTCCCAACAAAACGTTTTGAAAACAATAGCAAGACTAGCTTCAAGAGTCAGTTTAAGAATAGTTAGAGTGTAATGGCAGTGCAGGTATGGTAGAGAGAGAAAGAGAGAGAGAGAGAGAGATACAATATGTTGACTGGATAGACACAGTGTGTAGATGTTGACAGTATAGATAGCCACTGTGTAGCTGTTGACTGGATAGACACAGTGTGTAGATGTTGACAGTATAGATAGCCACTGTGTAGCTGTTGACTGGATAGACACATTGTGTAGATGTTGACAGTATAGATAGCCACTGTGTAGCTGTTGACTGGATAGACACAGTGTGTAGATGTTGACAGTATAGATAGTGACTGTGTGGCTGTTGACTGGATAGACACAGTGTTACATGTTGACAGTATAGATAGCCACTGTGTAGCTGTTGACTGGATAGACACAGTGTTTACATGTTGACAGTATAGATAGCCACTGTGTAGCTGTTGACTGGATAGACACAGTGTGTAGATGTTGACAGTATAGATAGTGACTGTGTGGCTGTTGACTGGATAGACACAGTGTTTACATGTTGACAGTATAGATAGCCACTGTGTAGCTGTTGACTGGATAGACACAGTGTGTAGATGTTGACAGTATAGATAGCCACTGTGTAGCTGATGACTCGATAGACACAGTGTGTAGATGTTGACAGTATAGATAGCCACTGTGTAGCTGTTGACTGGATAGACACAGTGTGTAGATGTTTACAGTATAGATAGTGACTGTGTGGCTGTTGACTGGATAGACACAGTGTTTAGATGTTGACAGTATAGATAGCCACTGTGTAGCTGTTGACTGGATAGACACAGTGTGTAGATGTTGACAGTATAGATAGTGACTGTGTGGCTGTTGACTGGATAGACACAGTGTTTACATGTTGACAGTATAGATAGCCACTGTGTAGCTGTTGACTGGATAGACACAGTGTTTACATGTTGACAGTATAGATAGCCACTGTGTAGCTGTTGACTGGATAGACACAGTGTGTAGATGTTGACAGTATAGAGAGTGACTGTGTGGCTGTTGACTGGATAGACACAGTGTTTACATGTTGACAGTATAGATAGCCACTGTGTAGCTGTTGACTGGATAGACACAGTGTGTAGATGTTGACAGTATAGATAGTGACTGTGTGGCTGTTGACTGGATAGACACAGTGTTTACATGTTGACAGTATAGATAGCCACTGTGTAGCTATTGACTGGATAGACACAGTGTGTAGATGTTGACAGTATAGATAGTGACTGTGTAGCTGTTGACTGGATAGACACAGTGTGTAGATGTTGACAGTATAGATAGCCACTGTGTAGCTGTTGACTGGATAGACACAGTGTGTAGATGTTGACAGTATAGATAGCCACAGTGTAGCTGTTGACTGGATAGACACAGTGTCTAGATGTTGACAGTATAGATAGCCACTGTGTGGCTGTTGACTGGATAGACACAGTGTTTACATGTTGACAGTATAGATAGCCACTGTGTAGCTGTTGACTGGATAGACACAGTGTTTACATGTTGACAGTATAGATAGCCACTGTGTAGCTGTTGACTGGATAGACACAGTGTTTACATGTTGACAGTATAGATAGCCACTGTGTAGCTGTTGACTGGATAGACACAGTGTTTACATGTTGACAGTATAGATAGCCACTGTGTAGCTGTTGACTGGATAGACACAGTGTTTAGATGTTGACAGTATGGATAGCCACTGTGTAGCTGTTGACTGGATAGACACAGTGTGTAGATGTTGACAGTATAGATAGTGACTGTGTGGCTGTTGACTGGATAGACACAGTGTGTAGATGTTGACAGTATAGATAGCCACTGTGTAGGTGTTGACTGGATAGACACAGTGTGTAGATGTTGACAGTATAGATAGTGACTATGTGGCTGTTGACTGGATAGACACAGTGTTTACATGTTGACAGTATAGATAGCCACTGTGTAGCTGTTGACTGGATAGACACAGTGTGGCTGTTGACTGGATAGACACAGTGTGTAGATGTTGACAGTATAGATAGCCACTGTGTAGCTGTTGACTGGATAGACACAGTGTGTAGATGTTGACAGTATAGATAGCCACTGTGTAGCTGTTGACTGGATAGACACAGTGTGTAGATGTTGACAGTATAGATAGCCACTGTGTGGCTGTTGACTGGATAGACACAGTGTTTACATGTTGACAGTATAGATAGCCACTGTGTAGCTGTTGACTGGATAGACACAGTGTTTACATGTTGACAGTATAGATAGCAACTGTGTAGCTGTTGACTGGATAGACACAGTGTTTAGATGTTGACAGTATAGATAGCCACTGTGTAGCTGTTGACTGGATAGACACAGTGTGTAGATGTTGACAGTATAGATAGTGACTGTGTGGCTGTTGACTGGATAGACACAGTGTGTAGATGTTTACAGTATAGATAGCCACTGTGTAGCTGTTGACTGGATAGACACAGTGTGTAGATGTTGACAGTATAGATAGCCACTGTGTAGCTGTTGACTGGATAGACACAGTGTGTAGATGTTGACAGTATAGATAGTGACTGTGTGGCTGTTGACTGGATAGACACAGTGTGTAGATGTTGACAGTATAGATAGCCACTGTGTAGCTGTTGACTGGATAGACACAGTGTGTAGATGTTGACAGTATAGATAGCCACTGTGTAGCTGTTGACTGGATAGACACAGTGTTTACATGTTGACAGTATAGATAGCCACTGTGTAGCTGTTGACTGGATAGACACAGTGTGTAGATGTTGACAGTATAGATAGCCACTGTGTGGCTGTTGACTGGATAGACACAGTGTGTAGATGTTGACAGTATAGATAGCCACTGTGTAGCTGTTGACTGGATAGACACAGTGTGTAGATGTTGACAGTATAGATAGCCAGTGTAGCTGTTGACTGGATAGACACAGTGTCTAGATGTTGACAGTATAGATAGCCACTGTGTGGCTGTTGACTGGATAGACACAGTGTTTACATGTTGACAGTATAGATAGCCACTGTGTAGCTGTTGACTGGATAGACACAGTGTTTACATGTTGACAGTATAGATAGCCACTGTGTAGCTGTTGACTGGATAGACACAGTGTTTACATGTTGACAGTATAGATAGCCACTGTGTAGCTGTTGACTGGATAGACACAGTGTTTACATGTTGACAGTATAGATAGCCACTGTGTAGCTGTTGACTGGATAGACACAGTGTTTACATGTTGACAGTATAGATAGTGACTGTGTGGCTGTTGACTGGATAGACACAGTGTTTACATGTTGACAGTATAGATAGCCACTGTGTAGCTGTTGACTGGATAGACACAGTGTTTACATGTTGACAGTATAGATAGCCACTGTGTAGCTGTTGACTGGATAGACACAGTGTTTAGATGTTGACAGTATGGATAGCCACTGTGTAGCTGTTGACTGGATAGACACAGTGTGTAGATGTTGACAGTATAGATAGTGACTGTGTGGCTGTTGACTGGATAGACACAGTGTGTAGATGTTGACAGTATAGATAGCCACTGTGTAGGTGTTGACTGGATAGACACAGTGTGTAGATGTTGACAGTATAGATAGTGACTATGTGGCTGTTGACTGGATAGACACAGTGTTTACATGTTGACAGTATAGATAGCCACTGTGTAGCTGTTGACTGGATAGACACAGTGTGGCTGTTGACTGGATAGACACAGTGTGTAGATGTTGACAGTATAGATAGCCACTGTGTAGCTGTTGACTGGATAGACACAGTGTGTAGATGTTGACAGTATAGATAGCCACTGTGTAGCTGTTGACTGGATAGACACAGTGTGTAGATGTTGACAGTATAGATAGCCACTGTGTGGCTGTTGACTGGATAGACACAGTGTTTACATGTTGACAGTATAGATAGCCACTGTGTAGCTGTTGACTGGATAGACACAGTGTTTACATGTTGACAGTATAGATAGCAACTGTGTAGCTGTTGACTGGATAGACACAGTGTTTAGATGTTGACAGTATAGATAGCCACTGTGTAGCTGTTGACTGGATAGACACAGTGTGTAGATGTTGACAGTATAGATAGTGACTGTGTGGCTGTTGACTGGATAGACACAGTGTGTAGATGTTGACAGTATAGATAGCCACTGTGTAGCTGTTGACTGGATAGACACAGTGGGTAGATGTTGACAGTATAGATAGCCACTGTGTAGCTGTTGACTGGATAGACACAGTGTGTAGATGTTGACAGTATAGATAGTGACTGTGTGGCTGTTGACTGGATAGACACAGTGTGTAGATGTTGACAGTATAGATATCCACTGTGTAGCTGTTGACTGGATAGACACAGTGTGTAGATGTTGACAGTATAGATAGCCACTGTGTAGCTGTTGACTGGATAGACACAGTGTTTACATGTTGACAGTATAGATAGCCACTGTGTAGCTGTTGACTGGATAGACACAGTGTGTAGATGTTGACAGTATAGATAGCCACCGTGTGGCTGTTGACTGGATAGACACAGTGTGTAGATGTTGACAGTATAGATAGCCACTGTGTAGCTGTTGACTGGATAGACACAGTGTGTAGATGTTGACAGTATAGATAGCCAGTGTAGCTGTTGACTGGATAGACACAGTGTCTAGATGTTGACAGTATAGATAGCCACTGTGTGGCTGTTGACTGGATAGACACAGTGTTTACATGTTGACAGTATAGATAGCCACTGTGTAGCTGTTGACTGGATAGACACAGTGTTTACATGTTGACAGTATAGATAGCCACTGTGTAGCTGTTGACTGGATAGACACAGTGTTTACATGTTGACAGTATAGATAGCCACTGTGTAGCTTTTGACTGGATAGACACAGTGTTTACATGTTGACAGTATAGATAGCCACTGTGTAGCTGTTGACTGGATAGACACAGTGTTTTCATGTTGACAGTATAGATAGCCACTGTGTAGCTGTTGACTGGATAGACACAGTGTTTAGATGTTGACAGTATGGATAGCCACTGTGTAGCTGTTGACTGGATAGACACAGTGTGTAGATGTTGACAGTATAGATAGCCACTGTGTAGCTGTTGACTGGATAGACACAGTGTGTAGATGTTGACAGTATAGATAGTGACTGTGTGGCTGTTGATTGGATAGACACAGTGTGTAGATGTTGACAGTATAGATAGCCACTGTGTAGCTGTTGACTGGATAGACACAGTGTGTAGATGTTGACAGTATAGATAGCCACTGTGTAGCTGTTGACTGGATAGACACAGTGTTTACATGTTGATAGTATAGATAGCCACTGTGTAGCTGTTGACTGGATAGACACAGTGTGTAGATGTTGACAGTATAGATAGCCACTGTGTAGCTGTTGACTGGATAGACACAGTGTGTAGATGTGGACAGTATAGATAGTGACTGTGTGGCTGTTGACTGGATAGACACAGTGTGTAGATGTTGACAGTATAGATAGCCACTGTGTAGCTGTTGACTGGATAGACACAGTGTGTAGATGTTGACAGTATAGATAGTGACTGTGTGGCTGTTGACTGGATAGACACAGTGTTTACATGTTGACAGTATAGATAGCCACTGTGTAGCTGTTGACTGGATAGACACATTGTGTAGATGTTGACAGTATAGATAGCCACTGTGTGGCTGTTGACTGGATAGACACAGTGTGTAGATGTTGACAGTATAGATAGCCACTGTGTAGCTGTTGACTGGATAGACACAGTGTGTAGATGTTGACAGTATAGATAGCCACTGTGTGGCTGTTGACTGGATAGACACAGTGTTTACATGTTGACAGTATAGATAGCCACTGTGTAGCTGTTGACAGGATAGACACAGTGTGTAGATGTTGACAGTATAGATAGTGACTGTGTGGCTGTTGACTGGATAGACACAGTGTGTAGATGTTGACAGTATAAATAGCCACTGTGTAGCTGTTGACTGGATAGACACAGTGTGTAGATGTTGACAGTATAGATAGCCACTGTGTAGTTGTTGACTGGATAGACACAGTGTTTACATGTTGACAGTATAGATAGCCACTGTGTAGCTGTTGACTGGATAGACACAGTGTGTAGATGTTGACAGTATAGATAGTGACTGTGTGGCTGTTGACTGGATAGACACAGTGTTTACATGTTGACAGTATAGATAGCCACTGTGTAGCTGTTGACTGGATAGACACAGTGTGTAGATGTTGACAGTATAGATAGCCACTGTGTAGCTGTTGACTGGATAGACACAGTGTTTACATGTTGACAGTATAGATAGCCACTGTGTAGCTGTTGTCTGGATAGACACAGTGTGTAGGTGTTGACAGTATAGATAGTGACTGTGTGGCTGACGACTGGATAGACACAGTGTTTACATGTTGACAGTATAGATAGCCACTGTGTAGCTGTTGACTGGATAGACACAGTGTGTAGATGTTGACAGTATAGATAGCCACTGTGTAGCTGTTGACTGGATAGACACAGTGTTTACATGTTGACAGTATAGATAGCCACTGTGTAGCTGTTGACTGGATAGACACAGTGTTTACATGTTGACAGTATAGATAGCCACTGTGTAGCTGTTGACTGGATAGACACAGTGTTTAGATGTTGACAGTATAGATAGTGACTGTGTGGCTGTTGACTGGATAGACACAGTGTGTAGATGTTGACAGTATAGATAGCCACTGTGTGGCTGTTGACTGGATAGACACAGTGTGTAGATGTTGACAGTATAGATAGTGACTGTGTGGCTGTTGACTGGATAGACACAGTGTTTACATGTTGACTGTATAGATAGCCACTGTGTAGCTGTTAACTGGATAGACACAGTGTGTAGATGTTGACAGTATAGATAGTGACTGTGTGGCTGTTGACTGGATAGACACAGTGTTTACATGTTGACAGTATAGATAGCCACTGTGTAGCTGTTGACTGGATAGACACAGTGTGTAGATGTTGACAGTATAGACTGACTGTGGCTGTTGACTGGATAGACACAGTGTGTAGATGTTGACAGTATAGATAGCCACTGTGTAGCTGTTGACTGGATAGACACAGTGTGTAGATGTTGACAGTATAGATAGTGACTGTGTGGCTGTTGACTGGATAGACACAGTGTGTAGATGTTGACAGTATAGATAGCCACTGTGTGGCTGTTGACTGGATAGACACAGTGTGTAGATGTTGACAGTATAGATAGTGACTGTGTGGCTGTTGACTGGATAGACACAGTGTTTACATGTTGACTGTATAGATAGCCACTGTGTAGCTGTTAACTGGATAGACACAGTGTGTAGATGTTGACAGTATAGATGGTGACTGTGTGGCTGTTGATTGGATAGACACAGTGTTTACATGTTGACAGTATAGATAGTCACTGTGTAGCTGTTGACTGGATAGACACAGTGTGTAGATGTTGACAGTATAGACTGACTGTGGCTGTTGACTGGATAGGCACAGTGTGTAGATGTTGAAAGTATAGATAGCCACTGTGTAGCTGTTGACTGGATAGACACAGTGTGTAGATGTTGACAGTATAGATAGCCACTGTGTGGCTGTTGACTGGATAGACACAGTGTGTAGATGTTGACAGTATAGATAGTGACTATGTGGCTGTTGACTGGATAGACACAGTGTTTACATGTTGACAGTATAGATAGCCACTGTGTAGCTGTTGACTCGATAGACACAGTGTGGCTGTTGACTGGATAGACACAGTGTGTAGATGTTGACAGTATAGATAGCCACTGTGTAGCTGTTGACTGGATAGACACAGTGTGTAGATGTTGACAGTATAGATAGCCACTGTGTAGCTGTTGACTGGATAGACACAGTGTGTAGATGTTGACAGTATAGATAGCCACTGTGTGGCTGTTGAGTGGATAGACACAGTGTTTACATGTTGACAGTATAGATAGCCACTGTGTAGCTGTTGACTGGATAGACACAGTGTTTACATGTTGACAGTATAGATAGCAACTGTGTAGCTGTTGACTGGATAGACACAGTGTTTAGATGTTGACAGTATAGATAGCCACTGTGTAGCTGTTGACTGGATAGACACAGTGTGTAGATGTTGACAGTATAGATAGTGACTGTGTGGCTGTTGACTGGATAGACACAGTGTGTAGATGTTGACAGTATAGATAGCCACTGTGTAGCTGTTGACTGGATAGACACAGTGTGTAGATGTTGACAGTATAGATAGCCACTGTGTAGCTGTTGACTGGATAGACACAGTGTGTAGATGTTGACAGTATAGATAGTGACTGTGTGGCTGTTGACTGGATAGACACAGTGTGTAGATGTTGACAGTATAGATATCCACTGTGTAGCTGTTGACTGGATAGACACAGTGTGTAGATGTTGACAGTATAGATAGCCACTGTGTAGCTGTTGACTGGATTGACACAGTGTTTACATGTTGACAGTATAGATAGCCACTGTGTAGCTGTTGACTGGATAGACACAGTGTGTAGATGTTGACAGTATAGATAGCCACTGTGTGGCTGTTGACTGGATAGACACAGTGTGTAGATGTTGACAGTATAGATAGCCACTGTGTAGCTGTTGACTGGATAGACACAGTGTGTAGATGTTGACAGTATAGATAGCCAGTGTAGCTGTTGACTGGATAGACACAGTGTTTACATGTTGACAGTATAGATAGCCACTGTGTAGCTGTTGACTGGATAGACACAGTGTTTACATGTTGACAGTATAGATAGCCACTGTGTAGCTGTTGACTGGATAGACACAGTGTTTACATGTTGACAGTATAGATAGCCACTGTGTAGCTGTTGACTGGATAGACACAGTGTTTACATGTTGACAGTATAGATAGCCACTGTGTAGCTGTTGACTGGATAGACACAGTGTTTACAAGTTGACAGTATAGATAGCCACTGTGTAGCTGTTGACTGGATAGACACAGTGTTTAGATGTTGACAGTATGGATAGCCACTTTGTAGCTGTTGACTGGATAGACACAGTGTGTAGATGTTGACAGTATAGATAGCCACTGTGTAGCTGTTGACTGGATAGACACAGTGTGTAGATGTTGACAGTATAGATAGTGACTGTGTGGCTGTTGACTGGATAGACACAGTGTGTAGATGTTGACAGTATAGATAGCCACTGTGTAGCTGTTGACTGGATAGACACAGTGTGTAGATGTTGACAGTATAGATAGCCACTGTGTAGCTGTTGACTGGATAGACACAGTGTTTACATGTTGATAGTATAGATAGCCACTGTGTAGCTGTTGACTGGATAGACACAGTGTGTAGATGTTGACAGTATAGATAGCCACTGTGTAGCTGTTGACTGGATAGACACAGTGTGTAGATGTGGACAGTATAGATAGTGACTGTGTGGCTGTTGACTGGATAGACACAGTGTGTAGATGTTGACAGTATAGATAGCCACTGTGTAGCTGTTGACTGGATAGACACAGTGTGTAGATGTTGACAGTATAGATAGTGACTGTGTGGCTGTTGACTGGATAGACACAGTGTTTACATGTTGACAGTATAGATAGCCACTGTGTAGCTGTTGACTGGATAGACACATTGTGTAGATGTTGACAGTATAGATAGCCACTGTGTGGCTGTTGACTGGATAGACACAGTGTTTACATGTTGACAGTATAGATAGCCACTGTGTAGCTGTTGACTGGATAGACACAGTGTGTAGATGTTGACAGTATAGATAGCCACTGTGTGGCTGTTGACTGGATAGACACAGTGTGTAGATGTTGACAGTATAGATAGCCACTGTGTAGCTGTTGACTGGATAGACACAGTGTGTAGATGTTGACAGTATAGATAGCCACTGTGTGGCTGTTGACTGGATAGACACAGTGTTTACATGTTGACAGTATAGATAGCCACTGTGTAGCTGTTGACAGGATAGACACAGTGTGTAGATGTTGACAGTATAGATAGTGACTGTGTGGCGGTTGACTGGATAGACACAGTGTGTAGATGTTGACAGTATAGATAGCCACTGTGTAGCTGTTGACTGGATAGACACAGTGTGTAGATGTTGACAGTATAGATAGCCACTGTGTAGCTGTTGACTGGATAGACACAGTGTTTACATGTTGACAGTATAGATAGCCACTGTGTAGCTGTTGACTGGATAGACACAGTGTGTAGATGTTGACAGTATAGATAGTGACTGTGTGGCTGTTGACTGGATAGACACAGTGTTTACATGTTGACAGTATAGATAGCCACTGTGTAGCTGTTGACTGGATAGACACAGTGTGTAGATGTTGACAGTATAGATAGCCATTGTGTAGCTGTTGACTGGATAGACACAGTGTTTACATGTTGACAGTATAGATAGCCACTGTGTAGCTGTTGACTGGATAGACACAGTGTGTAGGTGTTGACAGTATAGATAGTGACTGTGTGGCTGTTGACTGGATAGACACAGTGTTTACATGTTGACAGTATAGATAGCCACTGTGTAGCTGTTGACTGGATAGACACAGTGTGTAGATGTTGACAGTATAGATAGCCACTGTGTAGCTGTTGACTGGATAGACACAGTGTTTACATGTTGACAGTATAGATAGCCACTGTGTAGCTGTTGACTGGATAGACACAGTGTTTACATGTTGACAGTATAGATAGCCACTGTGTAGCTGTTGACTGGATAGACACAGTGTTTAGATGTTGACAGTATAGATAGTGACTGTGTGGCTGTTGACTGGATAGACACAGTGTGTAGATGTTGACAGTATAGATAGCCACTGTGTGGCTGTTGACTGGATAGACACAGTGTGTAGATGTTGACAGTATAGATAGTGACTGTGTGGCTGTTGACTGGATAGACACAGTGTTTACATGTTGACTGTATAGATAGCCACTGTGTAGCTGTTGACTGGATAGACACAGTGTGTAGATGTTGACAGTATAGATAGTGACTGTGTGGCTGTTGACTGGATAGACACAGTGTTTACATGTTGACAGTATAGATAGCCACTGTGTAGCTGTTGACTGGATAGACACAGTGTGTAGATGTTGACAGTATAGACTGACTATGGCTGTTGACTGGATAGACACAGTGTGTAGATGTTGACAGTATAGATAGCCACTGTGTAGCTGTTGACTGGATAGACACAGTGTGTAGATGTTGACAGTATAGATAGCCACTGTGTGGCTGTTGACTGGATAGACACAGTGTGTAGATGTTGACAGTATAGATAGCCACTGTGTAGCTGTTGACTGGATAGACACAGTGTGTAGATGTTGACAGTATAGATAGCCACTGTGTGGCTGTTGACTGGATAGACACAGTGTTTACATGTTGACAGTATAGATAGCCACTGTGTAGCTGTTGACTGGATAGACACAGTGTTTACATGTTGACAGTATAGATAGCCACTGTGTAGCTGTTGACTGGATAGACACAGTGTTTACATGTTGACAGTATAGATAGCGACTGTGTGGCTGTTGACTGGATAGACACAGTGTGTAGATGTTGACAGTATAGATAGCCACTGCGTAGCTGTTGACTGGATAGACTCAGTGTTTACATGTTGACAGTATAGATAGCCACTGTGTAGCTGTTGACTGGATAGACACATTGTTTACATGTTGACAGTATAGATAGCCACTGTGTAGCTGTTGACTGGATAGACACAGTGTTTACATGTTGACAGTATAGATAGTGACTGTGTGGCTGTTGACTGGATAGACACAGTGTGTAGATGTTGACAGTATAGATAATGACTGTGTAGCTGTTGACTGGATAGACACAGTGTGTAGATGTTGACAGTATAGATAGTGACTGTGTGGCTGTTGACTGGATAGACACAGTGTGTAGATGTTGACAGTATAGATAGCCACTGTGTAGCTGTTGACTGGATAGACACAGTGTGTAGATGTTGACAGTATAGATAGCCACTGTGTGGTTGTTGACTGGATAGACACAGTTTGTAGATGTTGACAGTATAGATAGCCACTGTGTGGCTGTTGACTAGATAGACACAGGGTGTAGATGTTGACAGTATAGATAGTGACTGTGTAGCTGTTGACTGGATAGACACAGTGTTTACATGTTGACAGTATAGATAGTGACTGTGTAGCTGTTGACTGGATAGACAAAGTGTGTAGATGTTGACAGTATAGATAGCCACTGTGTGGCTGTTGACTGGATAGACACAGTGTGTAGATGTTGACAGTATAGATCGCCACTGTGTAGCTGTTGACTGGATAGACACAGTGTGTAGATGTTGACAGTATAGATAGTGACTGTGTAGCTGTTGACTGGATAGACACAGTGTGTAGATGTTGACAGTATAGATAGTGACTGTGTGGCTGTTGACTAGATAGACACAGTGTGTAGATGTTGACAGTATAGATAGCGACTGTGTAGCTGTTGACTGGATAGACACAGTGTTTAGATGTTGACAGTATAGATAGCCACTGTGTAGCTGTTGACTGGATAGACACAGTGTGTAGATGTTGACAGTATAGATAGCCACTGTGTAGCTGTTGACTGGATAGACACAGTGTGTAGATGTTGACAGTATAGATAGCCACTGTGTAGCTGTTGACTGGATAGACACAGTGTTTAGATGTTGACAGTATAGATACCCACTGTGTAGCTGTTGACTAGATAGACACAGTGTTTAGATGTTGACAGTATAGATAGTGACTGTGTAGCTGTTGACTGGATAGGCACAGTGTGTAGATGTTGACAGTATAGATAGCCACTGTGTAGCTGTTGACTGGATAGACACAGTGTGTAGATGTTGACAGTATAGATAGTGACTGTGTAGCTGTTGACTGGATAGACACATTGTGTAGATGTTGACAGTATAGATAGCCACTGTGTAGCTGTTGACTGGATAGACACAGTGTTTACATGTTGATAGTATAGATAGCCACTGTGTAGCTGTTGACTGGATAGACACAGTGTGTAGATGTTGACAGTATAGATAGCCATTGTGTGGCTGTTGACTGGATAGACACAGTGTTTAGATGTTGACAGTATAGATAGCCACTGTGTAGCTGTTGACTGGATAGACTCAGTGTTTAGATGTTGACAGTATAGATAGTGACTGTGTGGCTGTTGACTGGATAGACACAGTGTTTAGATGTTGACAGTATAGATAGCCATTGTGTGGCTGTTGACTGGATAGACACAGTGTTTAGATGTTGACAGTATAGATAGCCATTGTGTAGCTGTTGACTGGATAGACACAGTGTGTAGATGTTGACAGTATAGATAGCCACTGCGTAGCTGTTGACTAGATAGACACAGTGTGTAGATGTTGACAGTATAGATAGTGACTGTGTAGCTGTTGACTGGATAGACACATTGTGTAGATGTTGACAGTATAGATAGCCATTGCGTAGCTGTTGACTAGATAGACACAGTGTGTAGATGTTGACAGTATAGATAGCCACTGCGTAGCTGTTGACTGGATAGACACAGTGTTTAGATGTTGACAGTATAGATAGCCACTGTGTAGCTGTTGACTGGATAGACTCAGTGTTTAGATGTTGACAGTATAGATAGTGACTGTGTGGCTGTTGACTGGATAGACACAGTGTGTAGATGTTGACAGTATAGATAGCCTTTGTGTGGCTGTTGACTGGATAGACACAGTGTGTAGATGTTGACAGTATAGATAGCCATTGTGTGGCTGTTGACTAGATAGACACAGTGTGTAGATGTTGACAGTATAAATAGCCACTGTGTAGCTGTTGACTGGATAGACACAGTGTTTAGATGATGTTGAGAGTATAGATAGCCATTGTGTGGCTGTTGAGTGGATAGACTCAGTGTTTAGATGTTGACAGTATAGATAGTGACTGTGTGGCTGTTGACTGGATAGACACAGTGTTTAGATGTTGACAGTATAGATAGTGACTGTGTGGCTGTTGACTGGATAGACACAGTGTGTAGATGTTGACAGTATAGATAGTGACTGTGTGGCTGTTGACTGGATAGACACAGTGTTTAGATGTTGACAGTATAGATAGTGACTGTGTGGCTGTTGACTGGATAGACACAGTGTGTAGATATTGATAGAATAAATAGACAGAGTATGTAAATATTGACAGGGTAAATAGACAGAATGTGTAGCTGTTGACTGGATAGACGGGCAGTGTTTAAATATTGACGAAATAAATTGACAGAGTGTGTAGATGTTGACTGGATAGATGGACAGTGTGTAGATATTGATGGGATACATGGACAAATAGAGTGTGTAAATGGTTAGATAGTTGCTGTGTAGATGTTGACTGGATAGATAGATACAGTATGTATAAATGTAGTATAGCTATGAAACAATATACTAGTGCTTACTATGAACTCTTACATCATCATCAACACTGTTTAATGTCCATTTTTCCATGCTAGCATGAATTAGACGAATTTTCCCATTGTCAGTCAAGTCAGGTCAAATGATCAAGTCTTGCTCATACAGAACTGTTTCTGGATTAGTTTCTATGGCTGCAGGCCCTTTCTAATACCAATCCCATTTACTGCATGGACTAGGCGCTTTTTATCATGATACCAAAATGTCAGGTTGGACTGGGTGCTTTTTGCCCTGTTACCAACAGGACTGCTTCACAGGGTGGACTGTGTGCTTATTTCACGTCACCAACACAACCACTTTACAGGGTGGACTGGGTGCTTTTTGTCCTGTTACCAATACAACTAACATTCAGAGTGCTCTTTCACCAGCATGAGCACCTTACATGGTGGACTAGGGTCTTTTGTTGTGTCACCAACATGACACCACTTTACAGGGTGGGCTGGAAGCTTTTAACAATTTCAACAGCATTCTTGGTTAGCTTGTCCATCTTTCCGTGCTTGTCTGCATGGGTTGTACAAGTGAGGTGTATCGGATGTGGACGGTGTGAAGATGAGGGTGTGGTACATATATGCAGGTTGGGGATTTGAGAGGTAGGTCTAATATGGGGCACTTAGCTGATGATGGGTGGAGTGTTAAAATGTAGGAGGTGTAGACAAAGTGTGTTTTGTCATAGCAGCAGCAGCAGCATTATGGAAGGGGGGGGCAGATTTTGGAGCATATACAACTTTCCACGCTTCTATGTAAGGGTTGAGTGTAATGAGAGAGATATCATAGGTGTGTGTATAGTGGGAAGGGGATGGCATATACAAGTTGGGCATGGATGAGGTGAGTAGAGTATTTAGTTGGTGTGGGTGAGGATATCAACACTAGGGAAGGTAAATGAGGGAGGAGGAGGGAAATGCTAGTTGCAGGCTAGTGTACTCTACATGGTTTTCCTTCCTGTGCACATGGGAAGGCAGGTCTTCTGCAGTACAGCATAACATGAGAGAACCCAATCTTGTGTCATCTTCTTTGAGAGGGTTAATTGTGCAAGGTCAGCTTATATCACTTCATCCTAAATTTTTCCATCTCTTCCTCTTCCATAGCTTCCATCACTTTTGAGCACCCTGCACCTTTTTATACATTTGTCATCCTCCATACTATGCATCACATGTCCGTACCATTACCATCTTCTTTTCTGCATACTGCATTTGATTTCTCTTATACCCAATTTTTCTCTTAGTTCATTTACACCTCATCATTCATGCCCACTACTATTACACATCTGTCAAAGTATACAAGCTTCATTTCTTTCCAATCTTCAAAGATCCTCTGCCCACAGTGTCCATATCTCATTTCCATGCAGCATCGCTGTTCATACAAAAGCATCGTACAATCTGCTTTTCAGTCATGATATTTCCAGAGGGACCCATTAATCCTAAATATCATGCTAGACTTTCTTTCTCCAAAAAGAAACTTATGAATATCTCCCTTTCTCTCCTTCCTCATGTTTTTTCTTTGTATTCTTTCAGATGAACATTCCCAACCTTCAAGTTGATGACTATGTTAACCAATATTAAAGTGTCATGGAGGCAACAGCATCTTAAATGGTGTTCTTATAGGAGCAGGTGATTGTGTTGACAACCACTTCTTCACTTCTTCACATTTCATTATTACGAAGATTGAATAAATATTAATTTTTCAACAAGCTAACTTTGGACTTTCGATCTCTTATTTATCTGTGTGTGTGAGTGTGTGTATGTGTGTGTGTGTGTGTATCTGTCAGTTAGTGTCTGTCTGCATCTGTGAAAATGTGTATGTGAGGGTGTCTGTTTGTGTCTGTTGATGTCTGTGTGTGAGTATGTGTATGTGCGTTTGTATCTGTGTATATTGTTTCTGAGCGTCTATCAGAGTTTGTGCTTGTATCTGTGTCTATATGCCTGTACGTGTGTGTTGGTGTGTGTGTATGTGTGTGTGTGTGTGTGTGTGTGTCCATGTGCATGTTATTAATGTGTGTATCAGTGTGTCTGTATGTGTGTGTGTAAGTGTGCACCTGTATATGTGTCTGTCTGTGTGTTTGTGTATGTGTGTGAGGGTATGTGTGTGTATGTGTCCATGTGTGCGTTTGAGCACTCTGCCTCTCAGGAATAAGTGGTCAAAGAAGGGGAAGAAGAAGAGGGGATGTTGTGTTGTACAAACTAGACTTCCCGATGTGGGGCATCAAATCATGTAAATAGATAGTTTAAGGGTTTAAAATCATAAGACGACAGAAGGATGTGGAGCATGGCCTATTAGGTAATGGGTCATAGTCACTGCAGGTATTAATAGATTTGGCTTTATTATATAGAAACTACAAAATATGACAGCTGCAGCTTGATAACATCTGTCTTCTCCATCAGGTGGCTGGTTACGTATGTTGAGTTTGAGAAGATGGGTGGTCCACGTTTGATTTGCCAAATTTGGAGGCTGAGTTTAATTTGGTTCGGCAGGAGTCATGTGTACAGGCTGACATTCAATTTAAGGTGTTCCCGATTGGAATAATAATGGTCTTATTTATCTACATACATACTTACAAACATATAGATATGATACATATATACATACATACGTACATGCATATATATTGGCTCAAGGCCAGCAATTTAAAGACAAGGGAGAAAGTCGATTAAATTGATCCCAGTACATTACTGGTGCTTTATTTTATCGACCCTGTGAGGATGGAAGACCAAGCTAACCTCGGTAGGACTTGAACTCAGAAAGTAAAGGGCCGTAACTCTATTCCATACATGCATACATACATACTTACATACATAACATACATCTGTACACACATGAAAGTGCATGGCTTAGAGGTTAGAGCATTGGCCTTGCAATCAAAAGGTTGTGAGTTCGATTCTTGGACCGGGTGATGTGTTGTGTCCTTGAGCAAGACACTTTATTTCACTCCAGTTTACTCAGCTGTAGAAATGAGTTGCGATCCTGCCAAATCATTGGGTGGCAGTAGTTCCAGCTGCACGCATCGAAAGTCTGGTGTAGTGGTTCTGAGAACAATGCGGCTTTGCAGATGATCAATGGAAAGGCACTCCCGCTTGAGTTAGAAGAGAACTATTGACCTTCAGGAGAAGCAGAGACCCCTGATTGTATTCAGGAACCTAAACAAATATGAAGTACACCAAATCCAGTGCTCCTAGGGGCAGCCCTGGTTCTTCTTATTTGTAAGTGTAAACTCGGCCAGATTAGATTGGACATACATACATACATAAATCAGGCTGGTGCTTATCCCGGTTTCCATGGCATGAAGTGACTGAGAGTACAAGACTCACCCCTGGACAGGACATCAATCTATTGCAGGGTTAAGCCCTCAGCTATTGCTGATACTCATTTTCAGCTGAGTATGCTGGAGCAACGTGAAATGAAGTGTTTTGCTCAAGAACACAACACGCAACCCAGCCCAGAAATCGAACCCATGACATTATGATCATATGGAGGCACATGGCCTAGTGGTAAGAGTGTTGGTAGAATGAATAATATAACAAATATTTGAAGATAAAAACATGAGTCATTAGCAGTTAGATTTTATTGAGGAATATTGCAGTTTATAATACCAAACTAGAAGAATCCAGAATATTCCAACTTTTGGACAACTGGAATTTTCCATGAAATCTAAGCTTGAAGGTTTCCGTGTGGAAAACATCTAGAACATTTCATTGAGATTCTTAGAAGTTATATGCAGAAACATAATAATAAGATCCTTAAGAGTAGAGGAAATCTAGAAAGCTCTGAAGGACTCCAGGGTTTTAAATTTTTCCTATGTATTTCTCCATCAATATCTGCAATGGACATTTGAGAGAGGATGTGTTGGTGTTAATCCATAGTCATCTCCTTCATCATTAATTTGTTTGAAATGTGTCCGTTTCCTCCTGCAGGTGGGTCTGCTGAAAAAAATAACATTCATAGTTACAACAACACCATCAGGATGTCTTATGGGAGTGTAGTGGTTTCTAACATTGGCACAAAGCCAAGAATTTTAGGATAAGGGAGGGGAAAGTGGGTTACATCAACCCCAGTATCTGACTAGTACTTTATTTCATCAACCTTGGAAGGATTTGAACTCAGAACATAGAGAGCCAAACAAATAGTGTTAAACCTTTGTCCAGTGCTTTCTACAAATTCTACCAATCCCCCACCCTAAATAATAATTTCTAATTCTGACGCTAGCCTACAATTTTGTGGGGAAGGGAAAGTCAGTTGTATTGATCTTAGTACCTGACTGGTATTTTATTTTATTGATCTCAGAAAGATGAAAGACAACGTTGACCTCAGTGGGATCTGAACTCAGAAATTAATAGAACTGAAACAAATACTGTCAAACATTCTTTGACACTCTAAGAATTCTGCCAATCCATCACACTATGGTGGTGTAGTATAATGTTAACAATATTAAGGTGCATGCTTAGTGGATAGTGTTTAGCTCATGATCCTAAGGTTGTGTGTTCAATTGTTGGTGGTGTGCTGTGTCCTCGAGAAAGACATTTTATTTCACATTGTTTCAGTCTATTCAGCTGGCAAAAAGAAGTTGTACCTGTAATTCAAATGACCAGCCTTGTCACAAACTATGTCATGCTGAATCTTTCTGAAAACTATGTTAAGAGTACATGTTTCTATGGAATGCTCAGCTAATTTCATGCTAATTTTGCAATCAGATTGTTCCGTTGATCAGACAACTGGAACATTTGTTGTTGGAACTGACAGATGTCTAACATATTTGCCTAAGATGTCACACAATGGAACTGAATCTCAAGCTACATGGATGTAAAGCAAACTCCTTAACCACATAGCTATGCTGTAACAGATGATTTAGAAAGATTTGACGTATAGAATGACCTAACAAGATTTCTAATAAGTACCTATATATGTATGGACACATAATTCCTAGTGGAGACATAAGGTTGCCATCATGACATACAGTGTATTTTGAACATTTTAAATCTAGCAAAGCCCCTCTCCTCTCCATGTCTGAACACAGCCAATTTCTTACACAGAAGGAAGGAGAGTTAGAGAGAGGAAGTGACAAAGTGATGTAGGAGAAGAATCAACCACAGTATTGGACCGGTAATTTTTTTATCAACCTTGAAAGGATGCCACAAAGCATAATTGTTTCTACTTTCGGCACAAGGCCAGCAATTACTGGTACTTTATTTTATCGACCTCGTAAGGATGAAAGGCAAAGTTAACCTTGGCGGGATTTGAACTCAGATCGTAAAGGGACGTAACTATGCTGGAAAGCATGACCAACCCTCTACCAATTCTGCCATAATAATAATGGTTTCTTATATAGGCACAGTAATTTGGGGGGAGGGGAAAGTCGATTAAATCGACCCCAGTGCGTGACTGGTACTTTATTTTATCGACCCCATAAGGATGAAAGGCAAAGTTAACCTCGGCGGGTTTTGAGCTCAGATCATAAAGAGCCGTAACTCTATGCTGCAAAGCATGGCGTCCGACTCTCTACCGATACTGCCAATCCACCACCCTCTACCAATAATAATAATGGCTTCATATTTAAGCACAAGGACAACAATTTATTTTTTTGTTTTAGGGTGGTGTGGGGTTGATTAAATCGGCTCCAGTGCACTACTGTTACTTTATTTTATAGACCCTGCAGAGATTTGAACACAGAACATAAAGAGCCAGAATAAATAAGAGAAAGCATTTGTTTGATGTTTTAACAATTCCGTCAATCCAAAACAAATGAAACAGGTAAGAATAAAATGAAACAAAAAAAAATTTCTCAATAGAGGAAAACTTCCAAAGGCTGCTTGTGGAAAAACCCTCCACAAAAAGCAACAGTCAACCTAAGTCAAGACGCTTTTCCCAGTTGTCCTCGGCACTGGATGTGTGTGTGCAGGATGGGGGTGACAGTGGCAATAGTAGTAGTAGTAGTGACAGTAGTAGTACTAGTAGTAGTAGTAGCAGCTGCAGCAACAGTAGAAGTAGTAGTAGTAGTAGCACTTACCGTTTAATGCACGTTTTTCATGGAACATATTACGTGAATCCTGCACTGTAAAAGTATCAACAATAAATTCATTAATATGATGAGAAACCCTTCCATCTAAGAGGGTGGGGTGATGTAGCAGTGAGGTTAGTAGTTGAGTGTTGTAGGGTGGGGAGTCAATCTCTATAAACCTTCGTGAATTATCTAGACAAGAAGGGACATGTTAATGAGATTAATAATGTACAATATCTTAGTTATAGTTTAGTTCCAGTTCAGTCCTGAACAATGGCATTTCAACAGAAACCATCCAGATGTTTTAGGGGGATTTTTCAGGCACAGTATATCTATAATAAGTTTGTCTTAACCCTTTAGCATTTACATTACTCTATATTTACTATTGTATTTTCAGTTAACACTTCATCTTACATAATTATCTCACATAATATCGAATCTATGAGATTTTGATATTATTTATTTTGAGAACAATACCTTAACATAAATACGAGCAGCCGGTTATGACCAGTTTAAACAGAAAGAGCGTAGCCTGATACAGACAGTTTAAATGCTAAAGGGTTAAACCAGAAGGCTCATTACGCCAGTGCTTATCTCAGTTTCATGGCGTAAAGTGACTGATAATACAAGACTGCCCTCTAGAGAGGGCACCAGTCCATCGCAGGGTTAACCTCCAGCTATTGCTGGTACTCATTTTTAGCTGAGTATAGTGGAGCAACATGAAATGAAGTGTTTTGCTCAAGAACACAACACACAACCCAGCCCAGGAATCAATGATATTGTGATCGTAAGTCCAACACCAGGCCACATGCCTTCTTAGTATATCTAGGACTACCTAATTCAATGTGTCCTTTTTTTTTTAATATGCCAAAGTGTCATATAAAAGGAAATTTGGAAATACTAGCTGGAGATGCTCATGTGTGCATAGTGCAAACTTGACAAGTTAAAGGGAGGTAATTAGAAGTAACATTAACAGATAACAGTGACATGATCGTGGCTTTTAAAAAATTCGTAGCAAGACTCTCATATGATTAATCAAAGATATGAAGACGGGAAAGGCAACTGGTCCATTGGGTATAGCTGCCGAGATGCTGAAGGCATCTGGGTCGGTAGATCACACCATAACCACACATATTGTTAACCAGGTAATGTTAGAGGGTGTCATACTAAAGGATTGGTGCAGCAACATCATTGTCAACTGCTACAAGGGTAAAGGTGATGCACTAGATAGAGGAAACTATAGATGTATGAAGCTGATGGACCAGGTCATGAAAGTAACGGAAAGAGTTATATCACAGTTGATTAGGGACCAGGTAAAACTAGGTGAGATGCAATTTGGGTTTGTGCCAAGAAAAGACACCACTGATGCCCTCTTCCTTGTGAGGCAGTTACAGAAAAAGTACCTAGCTAAAAGTAAGTCGCTCTACCTGGCATTCGTCGATCTGGAAAAAACCTTCGACAGAGTGCCCCGTGCTATAATGTGGTGGGCTCTAAGAAAATTAAGAGTAGATGAATGGCTTGTGAAAGCTGTACAAACCATGTATAGAGGAGCAGTCAGCAAAGTTAGGGTTAGCAATGACTATAGTGAGGAATTTAGCATACAAGTCGGTGTCCACCAGGGATCTGTTCTTAGCCCTCTCCTGTTCTTTATAGTTTTGCAGGCAATAACGGAGGAGTTTAAGACCGGATGCCCATGGGAACTCCTGCATGCGGATGATCTCACACTTTTAACTGAATCTATGGTGGAACTAGAGAAGAAATTCCAAACATGGAAGTAGGGACGAGATAGAAAGGGTCTCAAAGTCAACCTGACAAAGACTAAGGTCCTTGTAAGTAGATGAGAAAATAGAACCCAGATCCCCTCAGGGAAATGGCTTTGAACTCCATCCTCTGCCCCAAATGCAAACAATTGGTACACAAGAGAAGTAGCGGGATCTCAGGAAGCTTAACTAAGAATGTAGGCTTTATATGTAACAGCTGCACCGGGATAGCCAGCAGCAAACGGCCACAGGAAACAAGCACCACCAATCTCTGGGAGGGCTCTGTAGAAACAGTAGACAGCTTCTGCTACCTAGGTGACCAAATTAGCAGTAGAGGTGGGTGTTCGGAAAGTATAATAACTAGGATAAGAACGGGATGGAAGATGTTCAGGGAGCTACTGCCACTGCTAGCTGCAAAAGGCTTTTCCCTCAAAATGAAAGGCAGACTGTATGATGCGTGTATCCGAACAGCAATGTTGCATGGTAGTGAGACCTGGGCGCTGTCTGTAAAAGACTTGCGTAGATTAGAAAGAAACGAAGCCTGCATGCTCCGATGGATGTGTAATAGTAGTATACGCGAACGGCAAAGCATAAGAGGAATCAAATTCTGCGTGCAGCAGAGGAGGTTGTGTTGGTATGGACATGTAATGCATATGAAGGATGATAGCTGCATAAAAAGGTGCAGAGCACTAGCAGTCGACAGAAGCCGCGGAGTGGGGAGACCCAAGAAGACCTGGAATGAGGTGATAAAAGCCGACCTTACCCAATTGCACCTCTCAAGGGCGATGACACACAACCATGACCTCTGGCATCACCCAGTAATACAGAAGACCCGACTTCCCACGGGTACAAGCTGAAGCTGAAGCATACAGACAATATGCCCCCACACCCTCCCACTGCAAAGTGGTCATGGAGGGGCCACGGCAAAAAAGCATCCAGCCTACACTGTAAAGTGGATGTGTAGGTGCCACAGAAAAAAATCACGCAGCACTCACTGTAAATGAGGTTGGTGTTAGGAAGGGCATCCAGCTGTAGAAATCAAGCCAGAATCAGTTCCTGTATGAGCAAGACAATGTCAGCCGACTGGACACTGCCCACAACAGGGCAACCCATCTAACCCATGCTAGCATGGAAGAACAGATGTAAAATGGTGATGATGATGATGATGAAACACATTGTATATGCTTTCATATACACCACCCCTTTGGTACATAAACACACACATTCATACACACACATAAACATACACACACAAGCATATATATATATATATATATATACGCACCCATACATACATACATACATACATACATACATACACACAAACACACACACACACACACACACACATGTAATAATAATGAAATTATTGTGTACAGTGCTCAGGTGCACTACAACTCATCAAAGGTGCATGTATAGAACATAGAATAATTTACAAATGTCAGGAAAGTGAACAGTGTATGAGTCATGATATACACACAGATATATGTGTGCATGTGTATGGAAGGGGAAATGTTAGGTGTAGCGTTGGCACATTTCAGGTATCATGGAGGTTTTAGAGGATGCAGTGTCCCGTCAGCTAATAACTGATGCAGCTAGTTTGTCCCATGCTGAGTGTGAAAAAAATGTTTCCAAAAGTCATGGTAGCTGTGCTGTTTTCTGACTTTGTAGGCATGCCCACAGGTGTTAGACATATGGAATTCGAAAAGGTGCTCAGAGTTGTTGTTGGCAAGATGGTTAATAATTTTGTGGGTGTTTACCATGTCTGTTGCCAGACATCAGAGCTTCAATGTATCCATACCAAGGGAAGCAAGGCGTTCAGAGTATGGTAGATGCCTGATGGAGAGTTTTCGCTTGCTTGCACATCTCTGAACAGTTTCCAGGAGGGCAATGTTCTGAAGAAGATAGGAGGTTCTAGACTGGTGATGTAAATTCTAAGTGTGGTTGCACCATAGCTATATACAGCTTTAAATAGATAGCTGGAGAGTGGCTGACAAAGGTCTTGCTGAGTGATGCCAAGACACCTTTGGCCTTCTTGACAATTTTAGAGATGTGCTTTGTCCAACGTAAATCGCTACTGACAGTAATGCCCAGGTCATGTTCACAAAAAGACTTCTTGATATTAGTGTTGTGGAGGGAGTATGTGGACACTGAGTTTTTCCTCCCAAAATGCATGGTGGTACACTTGTCCACAGCCAGCTTGAGTTGCCAGTCCATGATCCATTGTGTCATATATGGGAAATTTGAAAGTGTAAGAATCCCAAATGCAGAAAATCACTATAACAATAGCTGGTCGCTATAAATAATAACTTAGAAAATCAGGTAAAGAATATATCACTAATCTGGACTTTGCTGATGATTTGACTCCTTCTACAAACTCAGTAGCAAATGTCCAGTTTCTCCTTTGTATGCTGGAATCAACTGTTGCTTATGTTGGACTCTACTGCAATGACTCAAAACTGAGTTTATCTTACAGTAAAGAGGAAATACTTAAAGCAAGTACTTTGGTTCCTTCATAACGAAGTCAGAAAATGACTTCCAAATACTTGGCCTGGAATACATTTCATAAGCTGGATAGAATTTGGAAATCCAGTATACCAAACAAACTTAAAATCAGCCAGTTTAGAACAAAAGTAGAGCCTATCCTTCTTTATGGTTCTGAGACTTGAACCTTGCACTCCCGTCTACAGAGATGTTTAGATGGATGTTTCATTACCCTTCTGAGAAAGGCTCAAAATATTCCTTGGCAGACCCATCCTGTCGTTTGTTAGATATATGGAAAAATCCCAAAAGTAAGTGCATGAGTGATTGAATGTCATACAGGTTTGCTGGTTACTGCTTCCATGCTAGATGGTTTCAGGCCTCTTGAAAGCTCAGATACCAAGATACCATAGCAAGAGACACTAGAATTAACAAGGAAGACCTGTAAACCTTGATGGGAAAGTGAGATTGTTGGCATGAAGTTGTGCTTGCTGGCTCGCATAAGGGTGATGGAAAAGATAAGATAAAATGTATCTATCTATATTATCTATGAATATATATCATCATCATCATCACCGTTTAACATCCATTTTTCCATGCTAGCATGGGTTAGATGAGTTGTCCTGTTGTGAGAAATGCCAAGTCAAGTAACCGTGCCTTGCTCATACAGAACTGCTTTTAGCTTGGTTTCTACAGCTGAATGCCCTTCCTAATGCCAACCATATTTACAGTGTGTGCTAGGTACTTTTTATCGTGACACCTACATGACCACTTTACAATGTGGGCTAGGTGCTTTTTGTCATGACACCTACATGACCACTTTCCAGTATGAGATAGATGTTTTTTTTGTTGTGAAGCCTACACAACTACTTTACAGTGCAGGCTGGGAGCTTTTTGTTGTGTTGTCATCATGACCACTTTACAGTGAGTGCTGCGGACTTTAGTGGGAGAGGTGTGTGGGGATTGAGAAGGTGGGTATTTGGACATGTATGAGAGGTGGAGTGTTAAGATGTGGGAGGTAAATGGAAGGGGTAGAGGTGAAGGTGATGCACACTAAATGTATACTTCAGCCTGTGCTCATGGAAAAGTGGATCTACTGTATTACTGCATAACGCCAACGATCTTGGTGTTGTGTCATCGCCGTTGAGAGGTGTAATTGTGCAAGGTCAGCTTTTATCAACTCATCTGAAATTTTCCTGGGTCTTCCTACTCCATGGCTTCCATCAACTTTGAGCACTCTGCATCTTTTTATATGGCTGTTATCTTTGTATTCATCACATGTCCATACTACCAATGCAGTCTCCTCTCCTGTGCACACTGCATCTGATTCCTCTTATGCCTAGTTTCTCTATCAGTTTGTTTATGCTTTGCCGTTCACGTATATTACTATTACATATCTATTGGTGCTTGCAAGCTTCATTTCTTTCCAATCTTTGCAAGCCCTCTGCACACAGTGCCCATGCTTCACTACCATGCACCATTGGTGTTCATGTGCATGCATCATACAGTTGGCCTTTCATTTTGAGGGAAAAGCCTTTTGTAGCTTCCTGAACTTCTTCCATCCCATTCTCACTTTGGCTACTATACTTTCAAAATACCCACCTCCACTGCTGATTTGGTCACCTAGGTAGCAGAAGCTGTCTACTGCTTCTATCAAACCTTCCCAGAATTTGATAGTGCTTATTTCCTGTGTTTTTTAGCTGCTTACTGCTCCTGTGCAATGACTGCATGTAAAACCTACGTTCTTAGCTAAACTACTTGAGATCCCACTATATCTCTTGTGTACCCATAGTTTGCATTTGGGGCAGAGGATTGAATTTCTACCTAAAATTTCATACACACTAACAAGGCTATTTCCCTGAAGGAATCAGGGTTCTGTTTTCCCTTCTATTTACTAGGACCTTAGTCTTTGACATCTAAAAAAATCCTGAGCTGGTGAAATACCTGAACGATATTAAAGCAACTCATACCTATGGTATAATCCTCCACAAACAACTTATTTAAGACTAAATTACTTTATATATTCTTCAAGTTACTAGATAAGAACTTACCACAAAATTTTAACTAAGAATACAATCAGACTATCATACTCAACAACATGTATATGTGTGTGGGTGGGTGGGTGTAAAGTATGGTATGGTATGGACCCATAACTCCTCAGGAGTCGTAGGGCCCCATATTGACATACAGCATTTCTAGGGCATTTTTTAAATCTGGCAGAGCCCACCTCCTCTCCACGCCTGAATACAGTAGATTTCTTCTAGAGAAAGATAGAGAAAGTAAGATAAAGGAAATGAGAAAGAGATGTAGAAGAAGAATCGACCCAAGTACTTGACTGGTACTTTTTATCAACCATGAATGAATGAAAGGCAAAGTTGACCTCGGTGGGATTTGAACTCAGAAAGCAGAGAGCTGAAATGAATTCTACAAAGCATTCTATCTGACGTTCTAATGCCTTTGCCAATTCCCCGCCTATTGTGTGTACATACATGCATTGTGTATTCTCTCACTCTTTCATTAACAAGATGACAATGATAATGATAATAGTTACAGAGTAAATATATGAAATCCATTACTCACCTTGCACAGCTCTTTCAATTTTAACTGAAATATGAAAATACTTTGATATAAGTGACAATGGAGTAGTTTAATTATTTTATGTATGTGTCTGTGTGTGTCTG
Organism: Eledone cirrhosa; assembly: GCA_964016885.1. Taxonomy (NCBI): domain Eukaryota; kingdom Metazoa; phylum Mollusca; class Cephalopoda; order Octopoda; family Eledonidae; genus Eledone; species Eledone cirrhosa. Next base: position 254,146,221 of record OZ024741.1, on the reverse strand, counting down.
CATATGTCAGTGAGCGTGCCTGTGTATGTCTGTGTCTGTGTCTCTGTACTTGAGTATTTTGTATGTGTGTGTGTGTGTCTGCATGTGTCAGTGAGTGCAGCTGTGTGTGTATGTGTATGGTGTGTATGCATATGTATCTGCATGTGTGTGTCTGTGCAGTGTGAATGCTTATGTGTATGTATTTGTTGTGTGTGTGTATGCATATGTGTGTGTATGTGAGGTGTGTGTCTGTTTGGTGTGTGTATGCATATGTATGTGTCAGTGTGTGTATTTTCTGGTTTAGTCAGAAGACAATTGATGAGAGCAGCGCTCTCCAACAGGACACAACACAGTTCCTTTCTACCCAATTCTATTCATAAACTATAGTCTTTTCTCCATAGCTATGAGGGATTGAAGTAGTATTGTCTTGTCCCCAAAATATAATGAAACAGCAGCAGTAGATATATATTTATATACAGTGGAACCCTGGTTCATGAACTTAATTCATTCCTGAAGGCCATTCAGTACCTGAATTTTCATAAACTGAAACTATTTTTCCAATACAAAATATTCAGAGATAAATACAGTGAGAGAGAGAGTGTGCAAAAGATTGATAGATATCCCCATAGTAACTAACTACACAGCAAGTGATGCATTCTCACATTCAAGCTTGTTGCCAGCTTGTGTGTTCATTACTTAGGACATCGTTCATGAACCGAGATGTTTTATGTTAGGAAAAATTGTTCATGAAGAAAGGTGGTTATGAATCGAGGTTCCACTGTATTTGTTTTGCAAGATTCTTGCTGTAAAATCATGTGTTCAAACAGATAGTGTTATATTTTGGAAGGGTCATGTTACCAATACTAACACATATGTAGTTGATTTTTACATCAGTTTTATAATTCATTTGGTAGGGTGGTGTATTAGCTGTATCGGAGGAGCCTTGGACATCATGCTTCGCAGCATAGAGTTATGGCCCTTTGGGACAAAGTGTCTTGCTGTATTTTCTGTGACTCTCTGAGTTGAAATAAAAGATATCCTTTGTAGAATAAATATTGATAGTTACTCATGTAGACGATAATAGGTTCCTACAAATTTATTATTGAAAGAAATTACAATCCAACAAATGAAACTTCATAAAATAAAAAGTTTTTAAAAAAAAATGAATTGTAGAAAGATATTAATAACGATTTCTAATTTTGGCACAAGGCCAGCAATTTAATGGAAGTGAAAGTTGATTATGTCAAACATAATACTTATCTAGTATCAATTCACTGCCAATGAATCACTCTGCCTTGGAAGCGATTAAAATAACAAAGCTATTACATCCCCAAAAAGGCCATTTTAACCAGCCTTAAAATAATATAAAAATTGTTAAATTCACTTTACATTTATTATTTATTTATTGTTGTTGAAATAAATCATTGTCATAATCATCATCATCATCATCATTATCATAACTGTTTAATGTCTATTTTCCATGTTTGCATGGATAATGCAAGTTGTTATGTGTTGAGGCTGGATGGATTGGGTGACCATGTCTTGTTTGTATGCATAGATTGGTTTCTATGGCTGAATGCCCTTCCTAATGCCAACCACTTTGTGTAAATAATAAATATAAAGTGAATCTAACAGTTTACATGTGTTTAAGGAGTGGTTAAAATGGCTTTTCAATGATGTAGTTGCTTTAGTTTCAATTGACTCTCTCAAATCAAGTCACTTGCTAAACAAATATGATTCAGAAATTAATATGTTTACCTTTTATCATTGTGAAGACAATGATCTCTTAAGTAGCAGCTGGAGTTCAATATAATTGACTTCTCCTTTCCACCATACCTATAACCTTTGTGTTTATGTTAGAAATCAATATATATTGTGGATATTGAAGACTGAGAAAAATAAAAACAACTTACATGTTATATCATCAATTGAAGGACCTGTGAATAGAGAGAAGGCATAATTAATAATTGTTTCTACTTTTGGCACAAGGCCAGCAATTAACCAGTGTATTACTGGTACTTTATTTTATCGACCCCATAATGATGAAAGCCAAAGTTAACCTCGGCGGGATTTGAACTCAGAATGGCAAGGGCCGTAACTCAATGCATCAAAGCATGGCGTCCGACCCTCTACCGATACTGCCAATAATTAATAATTTTTTATACTTTTGGCACAAGGCCAGCAATTACCCAGTACATTACTGGTACTTTATACTGCCAATAATTAATAATTGTTTCTACGTTAGGCACAAGGCCAGCAAATACCCAATAATTAATAATGTTAGCAAAAGTTAGTGGTAGATTATTTAATGTCATTAGTGTCAAAAAGTTAATTCAAAATAATTATACTTTGATGAAAATATAGAATTCACTCCATCGTTAATACATTTTTTTTTAATGAGGAGACAACTCTGAATATTTTCAGTATTATTAGATCATCATCATCATCATCATCATCATCGTTTAACCTTCCACGCTAGCATGGGTTAGACAGGCGTTGTCCCCCTTGAGACAAGGTTGGTCGGGTGACCGTGTTTCGCTCATATAGGACTATCTGGCAGGTTTTCTATGGCTGGATGCCCTTCCTAACACCAACCACATTTACAGTGTGGACTGGGAACTTTTTACCGTGTTATGGCTACATTACAGCGTGGACTGTCTTTTTTTTGTCGTGACACCTACATGATTTCGATCTCGATCTCATTTTCTCGTCGCAGAGCGTACGCCTGTCCGACAAACGACCGCGCCTGCTTACTGCGTTTCTTTTCTTTCGTTCTCTCTCATCATCGGTTACCTTCTTCTAAATCTTTCTCTGTGTGATCTCCGAAGCGAACGACAAGAAATAAAAAAAATGACGAAAAGCGTTAATTATTTCAATACGGGAGATGGAGCATTCTGCGAGCAACGACTCTCGCTTCTTCTGTGACTCCCAACTTCCCATGGCCATAACAAAAAAAAAAAAAGAAGAAAGAGGCACGCGCTGCGAAGGCGGCAGCGACACGGCTTCTCTCTCTCAGGGTATGGCGAAACAGACAGTGAGAGAATCATTAAATCGCTTCTCCTTTTGATATGATATATGCACAGTAGCTAGAGAGGCAAGTTGAGACCGGTGAGCCAAACCAAGGCACCATTTGCAACATTATGGATAGCCTCCAGGCTGCCTGGAAAACTTCTGAGAGGGCAATCCCGAACAACATGCAGGGTCCCCACAGTCACATGCTGGGCTGTCTTTTATTTTCCATCGATGGAGATGATGAGCTGTCCTGGCATATGTTGTGTGAATCAAATTAGAGGACACTCACTGCTTTCAGGAAAGGAAAAGCCAGCTGGTTTAGATGTAGGGTCTTGGACAAGGTCCTGGTCGGCAAATTTGGATGCCTTCCATGATCTTTGCCACTCTTCTTTCCAATCAAACTTATTGTTCTGAAGGGTTTTCATTGATTCCAAGAATAGTTTGCATGATTTCATGTGCATCTTGAGAAGGTCAGGCTTGGACTTAGTAAGAAGTGCTGTTTAAGGGATCATCTCCTGACATTAGATGTGAGAAGGAGCTATATAAGAAAGAGTAGGCAGCCACTGTGTAGGTGTAGACTTCAGTGTGCCAGATACTATTCTCATTCGTGAGTTGAGGATGGTGTCAACATGCTTGGCATGGTAGCTCCCTGCCCAGACTGGTGAACAGTACTCTGCAATGGAAGGATATTACAGTGGTCTTGCTTGGGTTAGGCTGAAGGCACCAGGAGGGATAGTAGCAGTCTATCTTCTTATACAACATATAAGGTTATCTACATATACAAAATTTTCTCGAAGTTGTCCTGGGTGTATCACTCACATACATGTTAAAGAACATTGGTGCCAGGACTCAACCTTGGGGAAGGTCATCACTCAAGGTTTTGGTTGAACTTGTTTGACCTCCTAGTGACAATTTCAATCTTCTATTGTTGTGTATGGAGGCAGGATCTTCATAGTTGCCTGGCACTTGATGTTGATGATTGATAACATATATATATATAATATATACATACACACATGCATACATATATATATATATACATACACACATGCATGCATATATATATATATATAATAGTAGAACACTGGTGGGTTATATCCGTAGTAGTAGTAGTAGTAGTAGTAGTAGTAGTAGTAGTAGTAGTAGTAGTAGTAGTAGTAGAGCACTCAGTCCATGGGACGAGTTTGGTAGAAGTAGTAACACAACATTTAGTTCACCATACCTTATTCAGATCCTCAGCTCAGTTGTTTTTCCTTTTCTGTACAACTTCATTTATATGCAATTTATATATATATTTTGGAAAAATGAAGCTCTATATTTTATAATGTTTAGCCTATATAGTATTTGGGCTATTTAAGGTGTAATATGACTAAAAGTTTTATTTTAGTCTATATATATATATATATATATATATATAGTTAAAAGAATAGAGGTGTAACACACAAGTTATTATATATTGGTAGACGGAATAGAAAATGCTGACAAATTGTTCACAGTTGAAAAATGGTTTAATTAGGAATAAAAGAGTATTAGTGATTGTATGGGTTAGTATTCAGTTGTGGTTTTAAGTTAAGTTTTTACCGGTTGCGCATTTCTAAATGCTTTTCAAAAATAATTTTGAGATAGAGTGTCCGTGCTGTTTGCTCTGATCAGAGCAAACAGCACGGACACTCTATCTCAAAATTATTTTTGAAAAGCATTTAGAAATGCGCAACCGGTAAAAACTTAAAAACTTAAAACCACAACTGAATACTAACCTATACAATCACTAATACTCTTTTATTCCTAATTAAACCATTTTTCAACTGTGGACAATTTGTCAGCATTTTCTATTCCATTTACCAATATATATATATATATATATATATATATATATATATATAGTGGTAGAACACTGGAAGGTAATATCTGTAGTGGTAGAGCACTCAGTCCCTGGGACGAGTTAGGTAGAAGTGGTTACACAACAGTTAGTTCACCATACCGAGAGCAATTGTTTCACCTTAGCGGATCCTCAGCTCGTAATGGACATGGTTATATGGAACAGGAAGGACAACCGTACAAACGCGCATGCGCAGAAATGATCACTTCACACAGGAAATACTAAATTGCGTGCGAGAGGTGTAAGGAAGATAACTGCGAAAGTCCGAAAGTTTCTAGTTGATAAGAAAATTAGGATGTTGTTGTAATTCAATCCAGAGCTTTGTAGTTATGTAAGAGGTATATATATATATATATATATATATATATATATATATATACATATATATAAGCAAAAAGTAAATGGAAAAAAGCACAGTACAATGAAGAAATATATTAGTTTAACGCTTGATATAGTTAGAAAAGTATCTTTATGTGTTGGACACTAGTCCTTCATCAAAAGATAGAATGAAAAATAAAAGATGAAAATAGAAAGATATAGAATGGAAACTTTTTTTTTTTTAGAAAAAGCATGTGTGTCACCTATTTTGGTGTTCATCTTCAGAGGTTACCTCTCACAATATTCCAGTTTGGGTGGTTTTATGCATGGAATCTTGGGTAATGTCCAAAAGAATATGATCGCTGATGGCTGATGGCTAGATCTAAAAGCCAAACTTACTATCTTCAATTTGGTATTCATGCCAAACCTTACTTATAAACATGTCTTGATTAATGACTGAAAGAGTACGATTTTGAATACAAATGGTCAAAATGGGATTTCTCCAAAGGGTATTTGGTATAATGTTACTCAATGGAGTGCATAGCTTAGAGATCAGAGAATCACACCAGGTAGAGCTGCTACCTTTCCTAATTGAGATATTACAGCTCTGATATTATGGGCATGGGGTTAGAATGTCTCAGGAAAGAAACTCTACATAGATTTTATGGGCAAAAACCAACTGGAAAACCAGGGATAGACCCCGAGCAAGATGGTTGAGCAAGATCCATGAGCCCAGCTGGTATCACTTGGAGTTCCAGCCAGATTAATTGGAGAGGGTTGCTTTTGACAGGACCAACTGGAAGGAGCATTTGAGGACTTTACCCCCATGGCCTTCTCAGGAATAAGTGGGCAACAAAGAAGAAGAAGAAGAAGAAGAATATCTGCATAGGTAGAAGACGAGTAGAATCATTATCATAGTGGTACAGAATAGAGTTACAAGATAGATATATAGATAGATAGATAGATAGATAGATAGATAGATTGATAGATAGACAGGTAGATAGATAGATATGTTTCTTTATTAGCCACAGGGGCACAAAAGAAGGGGACAAATACAAAGGGGGAAGTTTACATACAATAAAAACGTGTAAAATACTATCACAAATGCAATTTAAAAATTAATCGATTTTCCCCAATAGGAGGAGACATTTCATATGGGTAACACATACCCCCGAAAAAATGTGCAACCCTCATCTCCAGGAGTACGAAGAGTTTGTACCCCTTTCTTCTCTTCCTCTTTTTCCTCAACCTACAGGCTGATATAGAGAGAAGGCCCATTCACTCGGGCCATTCTCGCCACTTTCACCCATCTTTCATAAAACTTGCTGGGGTACAGCACTTCTCTCTCCATCCTGATTCTTCTTCCAAAGTGGTATTTGAAAAAAAGAATCAGTTGTTGGCCGGAGAGAAAGGTGTCTGACCTCAGCCCCTTTAACCTTGTCCACCATAGATAGATAGATAGATAGATAGATAGATAGATAGATAGATAGGTAGATAGATAGATAGATAGATAAATAGATAGATAGATAGATAGGTAAAACATTTTACAGAAATACTAAACAAGTACCATAATGCATCAGAAGTACCACCAATACAATAATACTTACTTGCAGCAATTAAAGCGACAAAGAGAGAAATGGTGACGAATAGAAGAAACTTCATGTTGAATTGTTGAGGTATTTTGCAGCAACTATGGGTTGGCCATAACTGGTCAGTACTATATATAGTCATATTGTTACTGTACATACAGATACATATTCATCTCTGTGTGTGCTTCTGTGTGTCTGTGTGTGTGTGGGGGGGGGGGGGGGCGTGTGTGTGCACAAGTGTGTGTGGTTTTGTGCACAGACATATATGTATGTTTTATATATTTATATATACATATATGTATGTATACATATATATACACAGACACATGTGTATGTTATATATATATGTATATATATATATATATATATATATATATATATATATATATATATATATATATATATATACACACATATATATATATATACACACATATATATATATATATATATATATATATATATATATATATATATATATATATATATATACATATATATATATACATATATGTATATATACATATATATATACACACATATATATTTATAATGCATACATATACATACACACATAAACATTGTACATACAGGTGTACACAAAGTATAAAAAGTATCTTTAGGTAAGTTAATGGGGCAGTAACAGGTTGCCTTTCTCAGGCATGACAGACGTGACTTTTTCACATGAAAGAGCCAGAGTGAGGGATATAGAAGAGCAAGGCTGTATTATGAGTTCTGTATAATATATAGAGATAGATAGAGAGGGATATATATATATATATCCATATGTAGTTGACAGCCAAGAGAAAAGAGCACTCAATACTGAAGTGGAGTTTAAATATTCATTTTATTATGACTAAATAAGGAGTCTTATTACTCTGGAGCTTCACTTGCTTCTCACAGGGTTATCAGACAAGAACTTGTTCTTGTGAGAAGCAAGAAAAATTCCAGAGTAACAAGATTCAATCTTTAGCCTTAAGAAAATGAATATATGAATATATATATATATATATATATATATATATCAATGATATTAATAAATGGAAACTATATTTATAAAACAATATTTATTCTATTATATATATTTCCATGGTACCAAAACTTTGGTACACTCTCATCAGATAAAATACAGAGCTTGTTTTATAAATATTGACATATCCAGGAATGAGACCTTAACGGTTCAAGTTTTACCTGGATAGTCAGGTAAAACTACCCCCCTCCCCCATGCTAATCTGATCACCTAGGTACCAGAAGCTATCAACCACTTCTATAGAACCTACCTGCATTGGAAAAATATGTCTATCACTGCGATTAATACTGCCAACTTTCCCTGTACATCTACTGCATACATCATTTTCCCTTCCTGTTAGTTTTCCTGCTATACCACTACATCTCTTGTGCACCCAAGATCTGCATTGTGTACATTTTATGGAATTTATGCCAGTTCCTTTCCTACATATTGAACATGGCCATTTCCCTGATGGAATCGGAGTATTGTCCTATCTTCTACTTATCAACACTTTTGTCTTAGCTATGTTCACTCTCAGTCCTCTTGATTCCAACTGCTGTTTCCATTGCCAGAATTTATTCTCTAGCTCTTCTACTGATTCTGCTATAAGAGCCAGATCATCAGCATATAGAAGTTCCCATGGGCATCCAGTCTTAAACTCCTCTGTTATGGCTTGGAGGACTATAATGAACAAGAGCGGGCTGAGGACCATACCCTGATGTACACCTACTTGTATCTGAAATTCCTCACTAAACTCCATACATTACTCTCACTTTACTGACAGCACCCCTCTACATAGCTTGCACTGCCCTCATAAGCCATTCCTCTACACCTAGTTTCCTTAGGGACCACCAGATGACAGATCGGGGTACCCTATCAAAGGCCTTCTCTAGGTCAACAAAGGCTAAGTATAGTGGCTTATTTTTCTCTAAGAACTTCTCTTGTAGTTGCTTCACTAAGAAGAGAGCATCTGTTGTACTTTTCCGAGGCACAAAACCAAACTGCATCTCATCTAATTTGACCCTTTCTCTAATCAGTTGCGCTAATATTCTCTCGGCCACTTTCATAACCTGATCCATCAGCTTTATGCCCCTATAATTGTTCCTCTCTAGAGCATCCCCTTTACCTTTGTAGCAATTTATGAGAATACTACTGCACCAGTCTTTGTGTATGACACCACCATATATAACTTGATTGATGTATATATACACACACACACATATATGGAAGTGTGGTAAGGAACCAGGCGGACCATAACACACGAGAGTACTCAATACTATGGGTAGTAGAGTGGGTAATAGGAAAAGAGTCAGGACCCCGACAGCTGAGCTACGGCCATTTCGACAGCTATTTCTGAACTCAGAAATAGCTGTCGAAATGGCCGGAGCTCAGCTGTCGGGGGCCTGACTCTTTTCCTATATATATATATTATATCATTATCATCATCATCATCACTGTTTTTATATCTGTTTTTCTATGCTAGCATGGGTTGGATGGGCCCTTTTCAACACAACATCTCTCTACATGCCACGTTCCTTTGTCATCTCCTCTATGAATCTCAGTTATTTGAGATCAGCTCTCACCACCTCTGCCTAGTTCTTCCTTGTCTACTTCTACTGTAGCTCCCTTCCACAGAAATTTCCTGGCACATCTTCACCCACGATCATCATCCATATCCATCATATACCTATATCAATGCAATCTTCTTTCATGTGAACCATTTCAGATTCCTCTTAAACTCAGTTTCTCCCTCACTTCGTCCAAAATTCCCCTTTCTCTTACATTGACATTGTACATCCAACAGAGCGTGGCTCTGTAGTTACTGCCTATGTTTCACTACTATGCAGCATTGCACTTTGTACACAGGCATCATACAGTCATTGTTTTGTATGTAGGTAAATACCATTAGTTGTCAACAGTGGGAGTCTAAACTTCTTCCATCCAATCCTTACTCTAGTTATCATATATATTTTTATATATATATATTTTTTATTCTAGCCATTATATATATATATTTATTGATTTCTATCGATTCTTATCTACTCGAGATGTTCCAGGCTAGTCTCCTACCTGTTTGTAATTATACTTGTTGTGGCTACACACTATGGCCACATATACTTGGTTATTTTAATCATGTTATCACTCTTTCTTAACTCTTTCTTAACTCTGGACGAAAATGCATTAACTTTTCACACCATTGAGTGCTTTGTAACTGCCTCAAACAATTTGATAGGTATCTGCTCTACTGCGACTACAACTTTGAGTTATACCTATTATTAATGTGGAAAATAAATGAAACCATTATCATTATCAATATAATAGGGTGGTGGATTGGCAGTATCGTTAGAGCGTGAGACACCATGCTTTGCAATACAGAGTTATGGCCCTTTACGTTCTGAGTTCAAATCCTGCTGAGGTTAGCTTTACCTTTCATCCTGACAGGAGTCGATAAAATAAAGCACCAGTAATGGACGGGGGCTGATTTAATCGACTTTCCCTTTGCCCAAAATTGCTGGCCTTGTGCCTAAAGTAGAAACAATTATTAATATCGAGCCCTCTTTGGATTTTGGTCTTCATAATTATTATAAAGTAATCCAACTTATTTTACAAACGGGGTAATGCAGTCCGGCACTCCTTTCTTTATTATAGTTAAGATATATATATATATATGTGTGTGTGTATTTATGTATATATATGACTCAGGTTGTATATTAAATCATATATGAAATGTTCGTGAAAATAAACATTTTTTGTTGTAGCCTTGTAATGAATTTTAAAAGTGATGATTTATTCACCACTAGTCTTTAGCAACATATATATATATACATATGCGCATGTGTGTGTGTGTGTGTGTGTGTGTGTGTGAAGGTTTATGGCTTATTGGTTTGAATGTTAGGTTTGGAATTGTGATGTTGTGAGTTTGATTCTCGAACCAGGTGATGCATTGTGTCCTTGTACAAGACACTTTATTTCACATTGCTCCAATTCTCTAAGCTGTAGAAATAAGTTGCAACATCACTGGTACCAAGCTGTTTCAGCCTTTGCCTTTCCATTAGACAACATCGGTGGTGAGATGAGGGGAGACTGGTAAGCATGTGTGACTGCTGGTCTTCCATAAACAACCTTGCCCAGACATGTGCCTGGGAGGGGAACTTTCTAGGTGCAAATCCCATGTTCATTCATGACAAAAGGGGTCTTTACCCTTACCTTATATATATATGTGTGTGTGTGTGTGTGTGTGTGTATACGTGAGTGTGTGTGTGTGAGTCCTGGGTTCAATGGGAAGTAACCACAGTTTGTATGGTACTCAATACATTAGTAGAGTGTAAAAAAATCATGTTTAATATAGAAATGGCTTTTACAAAACTAGAAATTTCATTCAAAAGAAATCGTCAGACTTTCCTGATGATTTCTTTTGAATGAAACAGTTCTAGTCCTGTAGAAGCCATTTCTATATTAAACATGTGGCTGGAGCAGACCATTAGGTAGGAGTAGAGTAACGTGGTGGTGAAACAGTAAGGTGGAGGAGACAATCAAGACCAAAAAGCAGGGTTGGAAAGAATGGTGGGATGGGGGAAGTAGAGAACACTACCAGGTGGTTAGGAGAGAAGCTAAGCCACAAGTGTACTTTGCAAGAAGGGAAGCAGAGGATAGAAAGTTCAAGCATGTTCTACAACATGAGAACCAAAAACAGGAAGTGTTCGTGATTGCAAGGAAAACTGTGATATTGTCAGGGAGAAGTGTGTCCATAATGATGATGGTGTACTTGACTTCACTGGTACTGATAAGAAGGTAGCTTGGAAGTGTCACTACAAGAGACTACTAAATGAGGAGAGTAAATGGGAAAGAGATAGTCTGCCCCAAATCGATCCAAGAGAGGGACAAGCTCTGCAAGTTAATGGTAGTACAATGAGTAAGGCAATCAAAGATATGAAGACAGGTAAGGTAGCTGGGTCTTCGGCGATAGTTGCTGAAATGTTGAAAGCATCTGGAATGGTGGGACATACTATGGTCATCCGGATAGTAAACCAAGTAATACAGAATGGGGTCATACCAAATGACTGGCATAGCAGCAGCATCGTTAACTGCTACAAGGGCAAAGGGGTCATTCTAGATAGAGAAAACTATAGAGGTATTTATTAATTTACTTGACCACGTCATGAAGGTCACAGAAAGAGTTATTGCACAACTGATTAGAGTCCGAATTGATCTAGATGAAATGCAGTTTGAGTTTGTGCCAAGTAAAAGTACCATGGATGCTCTCTTCCTTGTACGGCAACTACAGGAGAAGTACCTAGATAAAAGTAAACCCCTCTACTTAGCTTTTGTTGACTTGGAGAAAGCCTTTGACAGAGTACCCTGCTCCATTATCTGGTGGGCCCTTGGAAAACTAGGAATAGATGAATGGCTTGTGAGAGCTATACAAGCCATGTATAGAGGAACAGTCAGCAAGGTTAGAATTAACAATGAATATAGTGAAGAATTTAGCGTAAAAGTAGGTGTTCATCAAGGCTCTGTCCTTAGCCTCCTCCTGTTTATTATTGCTCTACAGGCTACAACAGAAGAGTTTAAGACCAGCTGCCCATGGGAACTTCTATATGCAGATGATCTAACTCTCATAGCTGAATCTATGGCTGAACTAGAGAAGACATTCTAAACATGGAAGCGTGGCCTAAAATCAAAAGGCCTTAAAGTTAACTTGTCTAAGACTAAAGTTCTAGCATGTAGAAAAGAAAATAGGGCACAGGTGCCCTCTGGGAAATGGCCATGTTCAGCATGTAGGAAAGGAGTAGATAGAAATTCCATTCTCTGCCCCAAATGCAAACTATGATTACATAAAAGATGTAATGGAATCACAGACAAGCTATCTAAGAATGTAGATTTTATATGTGGCCAATGCTCAGGTGCAGAAAGTAGCAAGTGCGCACTGGATACTAACTCCTTCAACTGCCCAGATGATTCTATAGAAATAGTAGACACTTTCCATTACCTGGGTGACAAAATCAGCAGTGGAGGAGGATGTTCTGAAAGTACAGTAGCCAGAGTTAGAACAAGATGGAAAAAGTTCAGAGAACTAATACCGCTATTGGCCACAAAAGGTTTCTCTCTAAAAATGAAAGGCAGATTGTTATGATACGTGTATACAGCATCATAATGATACGTGTATACAGCAATGTTACATGGCAGTGAGACCAGGGTATTGTGTGCAGAGGACCTATGTTGATTGGAAAGGAATGAAGCCTGCATGCTCCATTGGATGTGCAATAGTAATATACACGAATGGCAAAACGTAAACGAACTATGTGAGAAATTAGAAATAAGAGGGATCAGATGTAGTTCACTTGAGAGGAGATTACATAGGTATGGTCATGTGATGTACATGAAATATGACAGCTGCTGTATAAAAAAGTGCAGAGCCATCAAAATTGATGGAAGCTACGGAGTAGGTTATCCCAGAAAAGCCTGGGATGACATGATAAAAACTGACCTCTCTAAGACAATGTCACTGGATTGAGACCTTTGGCACTACGCAGTAATACAGAAGACCCACCTTTCCTTACATACGAAGTTAAACCTACAGTCAGTAGGCACTTCTTAACCAAATATACACCCCAATCTGCTACCCCTACTCCATCCTCCCACTCCCACCAACACCACCCTTTCTCTGTAAAGTTATGTTGGTACCACAGAACATCCACTCCACACTGCAAAGTGGTCGTGTAGGTGTCGCGACAAAAAGCACCCAGTCCATGCTGTAAAGTGATCGTGTAGGAGACACAGTAAAAGGTCTCTCAGTCCACACTGTAAATGTGGTTGGTGTTAGGAAGGGCATCCAGCTATAGAAAAGGACGAACTTTAGCTACACCACAGACAGGGTGTAATGCGAGAGATTTTGGTTACTATTTCTAGCAAGTTGTGTGACAGTGTACAGGCTCCCTGGATAGCAGAGTGTAAAGTATGTAGGGAGCAGGTAGCGGGGAGGAGCCTGTTGCATTATAAGTGTAGGGTAATATGGTGTGGGAAGTTGAAATGTGAGAGACATGACAATGACACCATCACCCATAGTAATGTTGGGAAGACAGGAGATTATAAGTTCACTTTAGAATAAAACATATGTTTATCTCTGATGATGTCTGATCTTCTTTTAGACAGATGAATGTTGAAATAGAAATAGCTGTGCTTCTGTGGGTAGGTATTAGTGGTGGGGTGGGGATGGTAGGGGTGATGATGGTGGTGGTGGTGGTGGCAGTGGTGGTGGTGGTGGCGGCGGTGGCAGTGGTGGTGGTGGTGATGGTGGGGACGGTAGTGGTGGTGGTGACGGTGGTGGTGGTGGGGGTTGACGATGGTGATAGTGGTGGTGGTGGTGGGGATGGTGGTGGTGGTGGTGGCAGTGATGGTGGGGATCGTGGTGTGGTGGTTGTTGTGATGGTAGTGGTGGTGGTGGTGATGGTGATGGTAGTGGTGGTTGGTGGTGATGGTGATGGTGGTGGTGATGGTGTTGGGGATGGTAGTGGTGGTGGTGATGGTGGCGGTGGTGGTGGTGTTGGCAATGGTGATGGTAGTGGTGGTGGTGGTGATGGTGGGGATGGTCATGTTGGTGATGATGGGGATGATGGTGTTGGGGGAGGGGTGATGGGGTTGGTGGTGGTGGTTGTGGTGGTGATGATGATGGTGTTTGTGGTGGATGTTTTGGTGTTGGTGGGGTTGGTGGTGGTGGTGGGGTTGTTGAGGGGTGGCTAGTGGTGGTGTTGGTAGTGGTGATGTTAGTGATGGTGGTGGTGGTGGTGGTGTTGGTTTGGTGATGGTAGTGATGGTGGTGATGGTAGTGATGGTGGTGGTGGTGGGTTGGTGTTGGTGGAGGTGGGTTGGTGGTGGTGGTGGGGTTGTTGAGGGGTGGCTAGTGGTGGTGTTGGTAGTGGTGGTGGTGGGGTTGTTGAGGGGTGGCTAGTGGTGGTGTTGGTAGTGGTGATGTTAGTGATGGTGGTGGTGGTGGTGGTGTTGGTTTGGTGATGGTAGTGATGGTGGTGATGGTAGTGATGGTGGTGGTGGTGGGTTGGTGGTGGTGGAGGTGGGTTGGTGGTGGTGGTGGTGGGGTTGTTGAGGGGTGGCTAGTGGTGGTGTTGGTAGTGGTGGTGGTGGGGTTGTTGAGGGGTGGCTAGTGGTGGTGTTGGTAGTGGTGATGTTAGTGATGGTGGTGGTGGTGGTGGTGTTGGTTTGGTGATGGTAGTGATGGTGGTGATGGTAGTGATGGTGGTGGTGGTGGGTTGGTGGTGGTGGAGGTGGGTTGGTGGTGGTGGTGGGGTTGTTGAGGGGTGGCTAGTGGTGGTGTTGGTAGTGGTGGTGGTGGGGTTGTTGAGGGGTGGCTAGTGGTGGTGTTGGTAGTGGTGATGTTAGTGATGGTGGTGGTGGTGGTGGTGTTGGTTTGGTGATGGTAGTGATGGTGGTGATGGTAGTGATGGTGGTGGTGGTGGGTTGGTGGTGGTGGAGGTGGGTTGGTGGTGGTGGTGGGGTTGTTGAGGGGTGGCTAGTGGTGGTGTTGGTAGTGGTGATGTTAGTGATGGTGGTGGTGGTGGTGTTAGTTTGGTGATGGTAGTGATGGTGGTGATGGTAGTGATGGTGGTGGAGGTGGGTTGGTGGTGGTGGAGGTGGGTTGGTGGTGGTGGAGGTGGGTTGGTGGTGGTGGTGGGGGGGTTGTTGAGGGGTGGCTAGTGGTGGTGTTGGTAGTGGTGATGTTAGTGATGGTGGTGGTGGTGGTGTTAGTTTGGTGATGGTAGTGATGGTGGTGATGGTAGTGATGGTGGTGGAGGTGGGTTGGTGGTGGTGGAGGTGGGTTGGTGGTGGTGGAGGTGGGTAGGTGGTGGTGGAGGTGGGTTGGTGGTGGTGGTGGTGGGGTTGTTGATGGGTGGCTAGTGGTGGTGTTGGTAGTGGTGATGTTAGTGATGGTGGTGGTGGTGGTGCTGTTGGTTTGGTGATGGTAGTGATGGTGGTGATGGTAGTGATGGTGGTGGAGGTGGGTTGGTGGTGGTGGAGGTGGGTTGGTGGTGGTGGAGGTGGGTTGGTAGTGGTGAAGGTGGGTTGGTGGTGGTGGTGGTGGGGTTGTTGAGGGGTGGCTAGTGGTGGTGTTGGTAGTGGTGATGCTAGTGATGGTGGTGGTGGTGGTGTTAGTTTGGTGATGGTAGTGATGGTGGTGATGGTAGTGATGGTGGTGGAGGTGGGTTGGTGGTGGTGGAGGTGGGTTGGTGGTGGTGGAGGTGGGTTGGTGGTGGTGGTGGTGGGGTTGTTGAGGGGTGGCTAGTGGTGGTGTTGGTAGTGGTGATGTTAGTGATGGTGGTGGTGGTGGTGTTAGTTTGGTGATGGTAGTGATGGTGGTGATGGTAGTGATGGTGGTGGAGGTGGGTTGGTGGTGGTGGTGGGGTTGTTGAGGGGTGGCTAGGGGTGGTGATTGTGGTGGTGGTGGATGTGGGTAAGTGGTGGTGGTGTTGATTCGGTGATGGTAGTGATGGTAGTAATGGTGGTGGTGGTGGTGGGGTTGGTGGTGGATGTGGGTTGGTGGTGTTGGTTTGGTGATGTTAGTGATGGTGGTGGTGTTGGTGGTGATAGTGATGGTGGTGGTGGTGGTAGTGATGGTAGTGATTGTGGTGGAGGTGGTGATGGTGGTGATGGTAGTGATGGTGGTGGTGGTAGTGATGGTAGTGATGGTGGTGGAGGTGGTGATGGTGGTGATGGTAGTGATGGTGGTGGTGGTAGTGATGGTAGTGATGGTGGTGGAGGTGGTGATGGTGGTGATGGTAGTGATGGTGGTGGTGGTAGTGATGGTGGTGTAGGTGGTGATGGTAGTGATGTTGGTGATGGTAGTGATGGTGATGGTAGTGATGGTGATGGTGGTAGTGATGGTAGTGATGGTGGTGGAGGTGGTGATGGTGGTGATGGTAGTGATGGTGGTGGTGGTAGTGATGGTAGTGATGGTGGTGTAGGTGGTGATGGTGGTGATGGTAGTGATGGTGGTGGAGGTAGTGATGGTAGTGATGGTGGTGGAGGTGGTGATGGTGGTGATGGGGGTGGAGGTGGTGATGGTGGTGATGGTGGTGATGGTGGTGGTGGTAGCTATGGTAGTGATGGTGGTGGAGGTGGTGATGGTGGTGATGGTAGTGATGGTAGTGATGGTGGTGTAGGTGGTGATGGTGGTGATGGTAGTGATGGTGGTGGAGGTAGTGATGGTAGTGATGGTGGTGGAGGTGGTGATGGTGGTGATGGGGGTGGAGGTGGTGATGGTGGTGATGGTGGTGATGGTGGTGGTGGAGAGCTATGGTAGTGATGGTGGTGATGGTAGTGATGGTGGTGGTGGTAGTGATGGTGGTGGAGGTGGTGATGGTGGTGATGGTAGTGATGGTGGTGGTGGTAATGATGGTAGTGATGGTGGTGGAGGTGGTGATGGTGGTGATGGTAGTGATGGTGGTGGTGGTATTGATGGTAGTGATGGTGGTGGAGGTGGTGATGGTGGTGATGGTAGTGATGGTGGTGATGGTAGTGATGGTGATGGTAGTGATGGTGGTGGTGGTAGTGATGGTAGTGATGGTGGTGGAGGTGGTGATGGTGGTGATGGTAGTGATGGTGGTGGTGGTAGTGATGGTAGTGATGGTGGTGTAGGTGATGATGGTGGTGATGGTAGTGATGGTGGTGGTGGTAGTGATGGTGGTGGAGGTGGTGATGGTGGTGATGGTAGTGATGGTGGTGGTGGTAGTGATGGTGGTGGAGGTGGTGATGTTGGTGATGGTAGTGATGGTGGTGGTGGTAGTGATGGTAGTGATGGTGGTGTAGGTGGTGATGGTGGTGATGGTAGTGATGGTGGTGGAGGTAGTGATGGTAGTGATGGTGGTGGAGGTGGTGATGGTGGTGATGGGGGTGGAGGTGGTGATGGTGGTGATGGTGGTGGTGGTAGTGATGGTAGTGATGGTGGTGGAGGTGGTGATGGTGGTGATGGTAGTGATGGTGGTGGTGGTAGTGATGGTAGTGATGGTGGTGGAGGTGGTGATAGTGATGGTGATGGTAGTGATGGTGATGGTGGTAGTGATGGTAGTGATGGTGGTGGAGGTGGTGATGGTGGTGATGGTAGTGATGGTGGTGGTGGTAGTGATGGTAGTGATGGTGGTGTAGGTGGTGATGGTGGTGATGGTAGTGATGGTGGTGCAGGTAGTGATGGTAGTGATGGTGGTGGAGGTGGTGATGGTGGTGATGGTAGTGATGGTGGTGGTGGTAGTGATGGTAGTGATTGTGGTGGAGGTGGTGATGGTGGTGATGGTAGTGATGGTGATGGTAGTGATGGTGATGGTGGTAGTGATGGTAGTGATGGTGGTGGAGGTGGTGATGGTGGTGATGGTAGTGATGGTGATGGTAGTGATGGTGGTGGAGGTAGTGATGGTAGTGATGGTGGTGGAGGTGGTGATGGTGGTGATGGTAGTGATGGTGGTGGCGGTAGTGATGGTAGTGATGGTGGTGTAGGTGGTGATGCTGGTGATGGTAGTGATTTGTGGTGGTGGTAGTGATGGTAGTGATGGTGGTGGAGGTGGTGATGGTAGTGATGGTAATGATGGTGGTGGTGGTACTGATGGTAGTGATGGTGGTGGAGATGGTGATGGTGGTGATGGTAGTGATGGTGGTGGTGGTAGTGATGGTGGTGGAGGTTGTGATGGTAGTGCTGGTGGTGTAGGTGGTGATGGTGGTGATGGTAGTGATGGTGGTGGAGGTGGTGACGGTGGTGATGGTAGTGATGGTGGTGGTAGTGATGGTAGTGATGGTGGTGCAGGTGGTGATGGTAGTGATGGTAATGATGGTGGTGGTGGTACTGATGGTAGTGATGGTGGTAGAGGTGCTGATGGTGGTGATGGTAGTGATGGTGGTGGTGGTAGTGATGGTGGTGGAGGTGGTGATGGTGGTGATGGTAGTGATGGTGGTGGTGGTAATGATGGTAGTGATGGTGGTGGAGGTGGTGATGATGGTGATGGTAGTGATGGTGGTGGTGGTAGTGATGGTGGTGGTGGTAGTGATGGTGGTGGAGGTGGTGATGGCGGTGATGGTAGTGATGGTGGTGGTGGTAGTGATGGTAGTGACGGTGGTGGAGGTGGTGATGGTGGTGGTGGTAATGATGGTGGTGGTGGTAGTGATGGTAGTGATGGTAGTGATGGTGGTGGAGGTGGTGATGGTGGTGATGGTAGTGATGGTGGTGGTGGTAGTGATGGTAGTGATGGTGGTGGAGCTGGTGATGGTGGTGATGGTAATGATGGTGGTGGTGGTAGTGATGGTAGTGACGGTGGTGGAGGTGGTGATGGTGGTGATGGTAGTGGAGGTGGTGATGGTGGTGATGGTAGTGATGGTGGTGGTGGTAGTGATGGTAGTGATGGTGGTGGAGGTGGTGATGGTGGTGATGGTAGTGATGGTGGTGGTGGTAGTGATGGTAGTGACGGTGGTGGAGGTGGTGATGGTGGTGATTGTAGTGATGGTGGTGGTGGTATTGATGGTAGTGATGCTGGTGGAGGTGGTGATGGTGGTGATGGTAGTGATGGTGGTGGTGGTAGTGATGGTAGTGATGGTGGTGGAGGTGGTGGTGTTAGTGATGGTAGTGATGGTGGTGGAGGTGGTGATGGTGGTGATGGTAGTGATGGTGGTGGTAGTGATGGTGATGGTGGTAGTGATGGTAGTGATGGTGGTGATGGTGATGATGGTAGTGATGGTGGTGGTGGTAGTGATGGTAGTGATGGTGGTGTAGGTGGTGATGGTGGTGATGGTAGTGATGGTGGTGGAGGTAGTGATGGTAGTGATGGTGGTGGAGGTGGTGATGGTGGTGATGGTAGTGATGGTGGTGGTGGTAGTGATGGTAGTGATGGTGGTGGAGGTGGTGATGGTAGTGATGGTAATGATGGTGGTGGTGGTACTGATGGTAGTGATGGTGGTGGAGGTGGTGATGGTGGTGATGGTAGTGAAGGTGGTGGTGGTAGTGATGGTGGTGGAGGTGGTGATGGCGGTGATGGTAGTGATGGTGGTGGTGGTAGTGATGGTAGTGACGGTGGTGGAGGTGGTGATGGTGGTGGTGGTAATGATGGTGGTGGTGGTAGTGATGGTAGTGATGGTAGTGATGGTGGTGGAGGTGGTGATGGTGGTGATGGTAGTGATGGTGGTGGAGGTGGTGATGGTGGTGATGGTAGTGATGGTGGTGGAGGTGGTGATGGTGGTGATGGTAGTGATGGTGGTGGTGGTAGTGATGGTAGTGATGGTGGTGGAGGTGGTGATGGTGGTGATGGTAGTGATCGTGGTGGTGGTAGTGATGGTAGTGATGGTGGTGGAGGTGGTGATGGTAGTGATGGTAGTGATGGTGGTGGTGGTAGTGATGGTGGTGGAGGTGGTGATGGTAGTGATGGTGGTGGAGGTGGTGATGGTGGTGATGGTAGTGATGGTGGTGGTGGTAGTGATGGTAGTGATGGTGGTGGAGGTGGTGATGGTGGTGATGGTAGTGATGGTGGTGGTGGTAGTGATGGTGGTGGAGGTGGTGATGGCGGTGGAGGTGGTGATGGTGGTGATGGTAGTGATGGTGGTGGAGGTTGTGATGATAGTGATGGTGGTGTAGGTGGTGTTGGGGTTGTTGAAGGATTGCTAGTGGTGGTGTTGGAGACCATGTCAGTATTTGATGTCAGCATGGGTTACATGGTCTGTAACAACCCATCAAACCTACACTAACATGGAAACACAACGTTAAATGATGAAAATGTTTCAAGATTATTATTGATATGCTCTCTTTATTTCCAATAAAACACTATGTTCCAGTTGATTAAACACAGTCATTGGTCTCATAATTGGAGTTATATAATTTGATCATGTTTGTATGGGTATATATATATATATATATATATATATATATATATATATATTACTATATATATATATATATTACTATATATATAGTAATAAAAAATGTGAAGACTAAAATCTGAAGAGGGCTCGATAAGGATTTTATATATATATATATATATATATATATATATATATATATATATATATATATATATTAATAAGAGGAATTCCAACTTTGTCTGATTTACTCGTTTTATTTACAATCCTTTAAAATATATATAATGGTATTATAATGAAATAGTATGATAGAATATTAAATTCTAAGTGTTAATTGAACAAGTACTTTCATGCTTTCGCAATCTTCAGGTTCATGATATGTGGTGACAGTCGAGTTTGCAATTTTCAACAGTTGGAAATTGCAAACTCGACTGTCACCACATATCATGAACCTGAAGATTGTGAAAGCATGAAAGTACTTGTTCAATTAACACTTAGAATTTAATATTCTATCATACTATTTCATTATAATACCATTATATATATTTTAAAGGATTGTAAATAAAACGAGTAAATCAGACAAAGTTGGAATTCCTCTTATTAATATAATCTTCTATACACAATCATACACACCCGTGTATATTTACCTATCTATATCTATATATATATATATATATATATATATATATATAATTGAATATAAAAGAGAGATAAACACAGATGTAAACATATATGTGTTCAAATTGGTAAGGGGCCAAGTTCGCTAGGGTGAAAAAATATTAACTCTTAACAATATGGTTTGCCAGACTTAATTTAAAGTAATAAATCAAGAAAAAGAAATACAAACCTATATTGGGCAACTGCCTGAACATTCAGACAGCTTTGGTTGGCTGTTTCACAATTGGACGGCTTAGAAAAACCTTTCTTTGAGCTATTTAATTGTAAGTGACTATTATGAGTTCTTAACTCAATATATACCTTTGATATATATATATAATCATCATCATCATCATCATCATCGTGTAACGTCTATCTTCCATGCTAGCATGGGTTAGACAGGAATTGTCCCATATAGCATGGCTTAGATGAGCTGTCTCGTGAGATAAGCCAGGTCAAAGGATTATGTTTGATTTTGGCCACATTTACAGTGTGGATCATAAAGCAACTAGAAATGGCAGCCTATAATCATTCAAATTAAAATGCTCAACAAACAGAGAAATGAAACAATGGAGTTAAGGACTCACGTTTATCCCTGTAATTTAATGAGCTCAAGGAAAAATTACTGGGCTCTTCATAATACAATATAGAGAGGAGGAAACATGAAAGAGTATGTTTTCAGTTGAATGGTTATAGGCTGCCATTTCTAGCGGTTTTTTTTATTCATTCAAGCCACTAAGTACTGCCTGGTGCACGCATGTACCTTCTTTCTACATGTGCAATACATTAGTTATCTAATGTCTATTTAGAAGTGTGGAACATATCTTCTTTACACCTGCTGATGAATCCTGAGTGGATTTGATTCTTACACTGTTTATGGCGAAACATTCTCTCTGAGTCTGTACAGGTGTTTTATAATTATAAAGGTGGGTTTACGCATTTTAATTTATCTCTTTAGTTATAATGTATTTCCCATGCCTTTCGTATTTTTTATGTTTTTCCCTCTAGTGGCCTTATACCCCCTGTAATTGAAAACATACTCCTTCATGTTTTCTCCTCTCTACATTGTATTATAAAGAGCCCGATAATTTTTCCTTGAGTTCATTAAATTACAGGGATAAACATGAGTCCTTAACTCCGTTGTTTCATTTGATATATATACATATATATGAAAAGATTCAAGGACCCTAATGGCTGAGCTCTGGCTGTTTCGACAGCTAGATCCGAACTAAGCCACCAGTATTAGAATGGCAGGAATCTAGCTGAACTTATCAAGGGGTACAGTCCATATATATATATATAATAAATAAGAGAGATGGTTTTATTCATAAATCTTCATTTTATTATATAATTCCATTATACTTATTTCAAAGATGCAAGAGTGGTTATATAATAACTTGAATGAACTTCTAATTTTTTTCTGTTTTCATTTTAGGACTTAATTCTATGTATTTCTATTTCTATCCAAGACATTAATAATTGGTTAAGGAGATTGCAGTCATCATCATCATCATCACCGTTTTATGTCCGTTCTTCCACGCTAGCATGGGTTAGACGGGTTGTCCTGTTGTGGGCAGTGTCTGGTCGGCTGACCATGCCTTGCTCATACAGGAACTGATCTGGCTTGATTTCTACAGCTGGATGCCCTTCCTAACACCAACCTCATTTACAGTGAGTGCTGGGTGCTTTTTCGTGGCACCTACACGTCCACTTTACAGTGTGGGCTGGGTGCTCTTTTGCCGCGGCACCTCCACGACCACCTTGCGGTGGGGGGTGTGGGGGCATATTGTCTATATGCTTCAGCTTGTACCCATGGGCGGTCGGGTACTCTGTATTACTGCGTGACGCCAGAGGTCACGGTCGTGTGTCATTGCCTTTGAGAGGTGTAATTGGGTAAGGTCGGCTTTTATCACCTCATCCCAGGTCATCTTGCGTCTCCTCACTCCGCGGTTTCCATCGACTTTTAGTGCTCTGCACCTTTTTATGCAGCTGTCATCCTTCATACGCATCACATGTCCATACCAGCGCAACCGCCTCTCCTGCACACAGCATTTGATTCCTCTTATGCTCAGTCTCTCTCTCAATTCATTTATGCTTTGTCGTTACATTTATGCAGTGTAACTATGTATTGATGTATGCTTTAGTAATTATTTTATAGTCTATTTTATATTACTTATGGAAATGTTAACTATATATTCTTCCGGATCCTGTGGAAACATGTGTTAAATATGTTGGAGCATTTATTAATAACTTTGTGTTTTATATATATATAAATTTAAATAAGTTTAAAAGCCTTATAATGCATTAAAAATTAAAGGTGCCAAGATCGTTATCTTGGCATCTTTAATTTTCAATGCATTGTAAAGCTTTTAAACTTTTTAAATTTATATTTCCTATTCAACAATGCTTTAAGCAAACTACAACACCCTGTTATATAAATATATAATATACACACACACACAGAGTTGTATATGGAAGTAGATGCCTTCTAATATGTTATTTATGTGATCATTGCAACAAATCATGTGGAAGATGGTACAAAAGTATTAAGTGACCTGGTCAGAAGTTGAACCATCAATATATCAAATATTTAACATATCACATGTCACATAAATAGTTAAATAAAGGTATGGATTACAACTGAATCAATTCTAACAGAAATTAGATATCTGAACTGTTATTTAATTCTAGTTGGGCTTGCTTTATTATTTATGGCTGAGTGTGGTAATATTTGGTTTTTATGATTTTTATCTAGGAGAATATTTTTAGGCTGTGGACTTAATGAGTTAAGGTTTGAGTAAGAACATCATTGGTTGTTTCATTTGTGAGATTTTTATATATTTGAGTTTGTGTGAGTTATCCTCAATAAATATTGTTATGATTTATTCACCTCTTGGTGAATTATTGTATTAGAATAATAACCTGTGTTAGCTTTTGTGATATATCTTGTAGTAATTTATTATATACAATTATATATGATACAATATCATATTTTATAACAACCTACAATTTTAATAGTGACTGAACCACAATCTTCCTTAGTTCTAATACTCCATTATAGAAACATAATAATCTGTGTTAGTACTGGTGATATATTTTGTCAACTACTTACACATAAGTGTAATAGAGATTGAACCTCAAATTTCCCGAGTTCTAATACTCTATTATGTTAACAATATAACCGGTGATAGTTTGGTATTGTGGAATCCTACTAGATTCCATAAAAATACAAGACAAAGGATATAATATTTTGGCAGGTAAGAACACATGTAATTGTTTTGCTATCTCTTACTGACGAGATTCAATCACTGATCCCTTGCTTCACTGTATCTTCTCTTTTTTTCTTCAACCACTACTATAGTAGTTGCTGCTCTTCTGAACTTACTGATGGTATCTCACCACTAAATTAACCATTTTTCTGCTTCTCAACACCCGTTGTCTTTTCCCTTGGGCTTTCTATTTGTCACGATCCCTCTGTACCACAATCATGCTACATCTCTTTGTATGTATATATCTGTCTCCTCTCTCTTTGTATCTCTAATTTGTTCATTAACTCACTATGGCTGTCCACATCTCTATTTTCCCTCTCTATGTCTATCTTTCATTATCTGTAAACCACGGTTGGACGCCATGCTTTCTAGCATAGTTACGTCCCTTTACAGTCTGAGTTCAAATCCCGCCGAGGTTAACTTTGCCTTTCATCCTTATGGGGTCGATAAAATAAAGTACCAGTAATACACTGGGTAATTGCTGGCCTTGTGCCTAAAGTAGAAACAATTATCTGTAAACCACGGTGTTTGGCTAGAAAGAATACCTTCATATCTGGTAGCAGCATCCTTAGGGATAGATTGGTACACCGTTCCTCACCTGACTCTCACTTTTGACTCCAGAACATTTTTTGGCCACACTCTGAGAAACGCTTCTGGTGGTAGGCTAAACTTAGAGAGGAGATGGTATCACCAAGCAATTTTTAAGGCCCATTGAAATGCTATGATGAACACAGTAAAATGTCTGAAGCAACACCCCAATGACTGGCTGCACCAGTTATGGGAGCTTGATTCATTGATGTTTCTCATTGAACCCTTTTCGGTCTCTTTCTCTCTCTTTGACTCACTTTCCTAATGTGGCTGTCTGTTTCCACAATTCTGCCTGATTTACTCCCTCACCCTGACCATTTAATGAGTCTACCTGCTTTACTGAATTAAACCATGCAGTTCTGTGTGAGAACTGATCAAACGACATTCACTTCTATTATCATCTCCAGTTCATTCCCTTACACAGAACAATTTTTTTAACCCAAACTACCTGAAAAGACCCCTGGTTCTACAGTAAAAAATGTTTATTTTAAAGAATGAATAAAGATAGATAATCAAATTTAAAAATTTGGATAATCAAACATGCATACTCAATAGTGGCTGGAGTAGTTTATTAGTTTAACCCTTTTGATGCCAAACCGACCCTAGTTCTTTGATATAAAACTGTGTTTGAAAGTGTTCATATTTGTATAAAAACATTCCATCATAATGTTATGTAAGAGCCTTTGTCAAGTTATATTCCAAACACCAGCTTAAAATAAAGTACCAGTAATGTACTGGCTAATTGCTGGCCGTGTGCCTAAAGTAGAAACAATTATCATTATTATTCATCTTTTACCCTTACTGGTACATTTAAAAAAGAAATTTTATTTTCCGTTTTAATTTCTCGCTATTTTTTATTAATTTTGTCATTACTTTTGTGATCCTTTTCATCACCCCTTCTTTTTACATTTTTATTACCTTTCATATTTTTACTTTAGTTACCATTTTTATTTAAACCTTTTAATATATATTTTTAATATATTTTCAATATATTTTTTTAACTTTTACTTTCTTTACCATTTATATTTTTACCCTTTATCCTCCACCCTTTAAACCTAAAACTACTTTACTCTCCCACCCCTACAAACCCACCAATAAGTGTATATACACAGATCTCAGGACCTCAGTCAACAGTTTAGATGTGTATTTGCACATATAAACTCACATATCTGATGAGATGTCAAAAAAGTGTTGGGCCCCATCACCTTGATTGTACCCTGAACTGATCAATATCAAAACAATTGTAATATACAAATAAAGTCTGTACATATGCTGCAACACTGACTTTGACTCTTTTAATTCTATTTACATTCTGCATACAACAGCCTTAACTCTGGAATACAACACAAACAAAGCGGATCTTGTAACAGCATTGAGTACTTTGAATGGCGCGCCGCCTGTAACTGTTGTTACACACCTAACTAACATACATATACACACACAAACACTCACACACATTTATATATATATATTGGTTAAAATATAGAACTAAACTCTGAGTACCCCAAAGCTGATAGAATGAGAGTTGAAAAGAGAGTCTTGTCCCCTTAATAAAATGCAGCAATGGAGTGTTGAATATCAGATCCAAGAAATGACAAATCTCTTCATGAAAAATCTCTTCAGAGCACCTTTTTAAGAAAACGGAATTCAGAGGTCCACAGACATGGAGCTGGTTAAAAAGAGGAACCCATAAAAAAGCTACAGAGATCGTGCCTGTTTGTAGATATAGCCTGCCCCTTTGACACAAGAGTGCAAGAAAAGGAAAAGGAGAAAATTAACCGATACCAGTATTTAAAGTGGGAATTAAAAAGGATTTTGGATCAAGGCCATCCCGATTGTTATAGGAGCACTAGGTACTATCTTGAAGAATTTTCAAAGATGGTTAATGGACATTAGTCGAGCACTCTTTTTTGGAAAATTTCAAAAAGCATGCTTGTTGGGAATTGCAAGAACCCTCCGCTACGTCCTGAATATCTGAGGCTGCAGGTAGCAGCTTGATATTCATTTGAACAAACTTTCCAGTTAAATAACATCAATGACTGAGACTCCAATAATAATAATAATAATAATAATAATAATAATAATAATAATAATAATAATAATAATAATAATTATATAGTTATTAATAACGAGGGAATTGCAAGAACCCTCCGCTACGTCCTGAATATCTGAGGCTGCAGGTAGCAGCTTGATATTCATTTGAACAAACTTTCCAGTTAAATAACATCAATGACTGAGACTCCAATAATAATAATAATAATAATAATAATAATAATAATAAAAATTACAGACCGATAACCTGCTTGACCACAATGTATAAAATTTTAACATCAGTCCTAACTGAATACACATATGACCACCTGATAACAAATGACCTATTTCCCATTGAGCAGAAAGGGTGTAAACGAGGCTCATATGGCTGTAAGGATCAGCTTCTGGTTAACAAAATGATACTGGAAGATTGTCATAATAGACACAAAAATCTATCGATTGCTTGGATAGATTATAAAAAAGCATTTGATAGTTTGCCACACAGTTGGATTGAAAAATGTTTAGAGATTTTCAAAATATCCCCCGTTGTCAGGAGGTTTTTGTCATTCAGTATGAGGACATGGAGAACGACACTCCTTTTGAATAGTGAAACAAAATCACTGGAAGCTGGAGAAGTTAACATTAATTGTGGAATTTTTCAGGGTGACTCTTTATCACCGCTTTTATTCTGCATCGCACTTATACCATTAAGTAAAATGCTCAATGAAACAAAACATGGATATAGAGTCTATGACAAAACCATTAATCACCTGTTCTACATGGATGACCTGAAACTATTCGCAAAAAATGATGAACAATTGCAAGGGCTATTATCCACTGTGAAGCAGTTCAGTGATGACATTAAAATGGAGTTTGGACTGGATAAATGCGCCAAAGCAACGTTCACCAGAGGAAAGCTGCTGAAGAGTTCAGACATTAATCTTGATCGGGGGAACGTGATAAGAGAGCTTGATCAAGAACAAACTTACAAATATCTAGGTGTTTGTGAAGGAGACGGAATCAAGCACTCGACAATGAGGGAAAGGATAAGGAAGGAATGTTACCGCAGAGTCAGAGCAATCTTAAGAACGGAATTGAATGCAAGGAATAGGATCGATGCCATAAACACGCTTGCCATACCAGTAGTAACCTATAGTTACAATGTCATCAACTGGTCAAGCACAGAGATCCGTAGGCTCGATACAAAAATCCGAAAATTCTTAACCATGCACAGAATGCATCACCCTAAGGCAGACATAGATAGAATATATCTCCCTAGGAAAGAAGGAGGACGTGGGTTAATCCAGTTAGACATTGCGTTGAAAACTGCAACAATTGGATTATCCACATATCTAAGGGAATCACATGATTGGATGATCAAACTCGTTTTGAAACACGAAAGCACCAAAAGATCATATTCCATTACAAAAGATGCTCAAAGATACAGTAATGGACTACAAATTTCAGAAGTCCCATTTACTGCTGAAATGGAAAACACAGAAAAAGCAAAGCAGGTAAAAGTAACTGCAAAGAAAGAACTGCTACAGAAACTGGCTAAGAAATGGCAAGAAAAGCCTCTGTATGGAAAATACCCAGAGCGAGCTAACAATCCTGATGTTGACAAAACTTTAACCCATCAGTGGTTGGCATCCTCTGGACTGAAATCGGAGACTGAAGGACTGATTATATCCGCACAAGATCAGTGTCTGCCAACAAAAAATTACCAAGCCAACATAATAAAAAATGGGTGCAGCCCATTATGCCGTGTATGCAAAAAACAACCAGAGACCATTGACCATATAATTTCAATGTGCAGTCCTATAGCTCCAACCGAATACCTAAACAGGCATGACAGAGCTGCACAATACATACATTGGATAATGTGTAAGCATTTTGACCTGCCCCATCAAAAGAATTGGTGGGAGCATCAACCACCTCCCATACTTGAAAAAGATCACATCTCAATCTTGTGGAACTTTAGCATCCAAACAGACCGAAAAATAGATGCAAATAGACCTGATATAATATTGAAGGACTTTCAAAGGAGGGTATGCCTGCTAATTGATATGTCTGTTCCAATAGACAAGAATGTATCTATAAAAACATTTGAAAAATTGAGCAAGTATAAGGACCTGGAGATAGAAATTGGAAAAATGTGGAAATTGAGAACTAAAACAATACCAGTGGTTGTAGGCGCTCTGGGAATGATACCTAAGGGGTCTAACGACTACTTATCGCAAATCCCAGGAAACCCGCGTATAGGAGAAATACAAAAGATAGTACTAATGGGAACTGCCCATATACTAAGGAAGATCCTGTCAATATAAGTACATCACAAGTCTAAACACTAAGGATGCATGTGTGAATATGTGTGTTCTTTCTTGAACATGGCGGACCTTGTTGTCTCTTGAGGTCACTGGTTGTGACTTGGTGATAACTCGTATAAACATAAAGCAAGATAAATGCAAATAATAATAATAATAATAATAATTATATAGTTATTAATAACGAGGGAAGAAGACGCACGAGGTGACGGAGGTCATGAAATCGCTCCCGTAAGTTTGAATTTTTAACATATTTAAATCATTTGTGAAATAACAACTCTTAGTACAAATGCTACGTAAAGCACCCGGCTTGAGCCCCAAAAAATTCGGACCCAAAATATATTGTTATAAGGCTCAAATATTCAAATATTCAACTTTGTATTGTACACTGTATATCCCCCCCCAAAAAAAAATGGCTATAAATGGAAGAAGAAGAACCCCCCCCCTCCTCTCCTCTGGCTACACTATATAGGACAGCTAAACTCACCAACACCAGAAACTAGATACACCACCCACCCCATCATCTGTGTACACTAAACACAACAGCATTTTCACCTTCACCGCCACCGCTCACTACGGCCATCATTACCACCACTATCCCATCACCGCCGCCACCACCCCTTGACTCCTTCACTGCTGCTGCCACCGCTACAGCACCATCACTACAGTAATACGGTCGCATCACCGCCACCACTGCCTCGGTATCGACATCACCACCACCACTGTCTCAGTATCGCCAACGCCGCCAGTCTCTGCTGGCTGCCACTTCCACATTATAGAATTCCTACTACTAACAAAGAGGAAGGCATCAAAATATATAGATAGACTCAAAAGAAAAAAGAAAAAACAAACAACAAAACCAAAGCAGCACAGCAACAACAGCAAAAAACGAGAAAAACAAACAGAGAAAAACAAAAACAAAAAAAGAAACCCCAAAAACGTAAAGAAAATAAGAATGAAGAGAGAAGCAGGCGGACGGACAGAGAAGAGGGGGGAAAAAGTAAAACTTAAAAAACAAAAACTAAGTCAGACATTCGAATACTACATTACAATGAAACTTATGCTTATTCATTTTTGGGGCCCTTTCTGCCCGTGTGTTTGTTTGTTTATGTGTGTTCGTATACAGCGCGGTGATAATGCCACACAAGGGCCAAGTGGGATGGCGGATCCACAGATGGCTATGTAAACATACATTCGCCAATCCTCGATAAGAGTGTTTAAATATCGAACATAAACAGTTCGAATAACGGTGAAATGGAGACTAGAACGTCATGTGACAGACTCTCACCCAACAGGTGCCCCCTGGCTCAGCAGCAGGAACCTGACTGTCAACCAAATACTGCTGATGTTGGAGGAAGAAGAAGAAGGAAAGGGGCCAGAACCAACTGGACGAAAGAATTGAATAGAACTGTTATGCAATGCTACCTGAAAAGTAACCCCAAGGAGAGGGGCTACAGGAGACGGATGCATAACATCTGGAACGAGATTGGTTTATTTAAATTAGATGAACAAAAATTGGCCGGGCAGGCTCGGGTAATAAGAACTAATGGGTGGATAGGCGAGCTGGAACTGGAGGAACTGAGCAGAGAGAATGGCTTGGAGATGGCGGGTGTAGTATGCCAGACAAGCGAGCCGGCGGGAAATGAAGGTGAGGAGGTCCTGAGAACGGAGGAACCACCCGAAGCAGACAATGATCTGAATACTGAGATAAATAATACCTGGAACAGAGATACGGCCACTGAGGAGATGAATGCTGACGGGCTAGGACAAGATTCGGTTGACATCCTAAATTTAGTGGTAGATGAGTTGAACAATGATAGTGGGAGACCTATGAACCTAAGATTTGTAGACAGGAAAAAGTTAAAAGAAACAACAGCTAAGGTAAACAAAGTCATCCCATACCTTGAGGCGAGGAGTCTTCACCAGTGCAACAATATCCTCAAAGCAACAGCAAATACGGTGAGGAAACTACTTGGTATAAAAGCGAGAGGAAACAACAGACAAGAAAGAGCAGAGCCGTGGTGGAAGAAGCGACTGAGTGGGCAAATCGGGGAAATGAGAAATGACATAGGAAAGCTTGAGTCACTACTGAATGGGACACTAAAAAACATAGGCACTAAAAATAGACTGGAAATAAAATACAAAACTAGGAGTAAAAAGCTAAATATTATCATAGAGGAATTGAAGCAACGCATTGTAGCAAAGAGTGCCAAAATCAGGCGATACGAGAACAGAGTCAGTCAGTATAAACAGAACCGCATGTTCGACAACAACCAGAAGATGCTGTTTGGACAGCTTGAGGGGAAAGAAAGAGACAACGACTTGATCCCTGGGGCGGAACAAGCTAAAACATTCTGGAGAGGAATATGGGAGCAGGATGTTAGACACAATGCCCAGGCAGGGTGGATTGAGACAGTACAGAGGGAGATCGGTGAGCAGGCACAACAACAGACTGATTTGAGTATCACAGTTGAAACTCTTAAGGGGCAAGCCAAAAAACTAACCAACTGGAAATCACCAGGCCCAGATGGTGTGCAGGGGTATTGGATTAAACATTTAACATCCCTCCACCCGAAGCTGACGCCCATGTTCAATGACTGCTTGGTGTCGGGTGAGGTGCCAGAGTGGTTGACAAAAGGTACCACAGTTCTGATAATGAAAGACCGAATCAAGGGTAATGATGTTACCAACTATAGACCTATCACATGTCTGCCCGTAATGTGGAAACTGTTGACGAGCATTGTGTCTGAGGAAATCTACCATCACCTCCACACAAACAACTTGTTACCGGACGAACAGAAAGGATGCCGAAAGAAGTCACGTGGTACAAAGGACCAGTTGCTTATTGATAAGATGGTAATGGGGAATTGCAGGAGGAGACACACTGATCTTGCCATGGGATGGATAGACTACAGAAAGGCATTTGACATGGTGCCTCATTCCTGGATCACCAAAAGCCTGGAGATCTTCAGGGTGGCAGATAACATCAGACAGTTGCTGGGCAGGAGTATGGGGTCCTGGGAGACAGAGTTGACATCAACTGGAGTATCCTTGGGAAGCGTGAAGATCAAGAGAGGTATCTTCCAGGGAGATAGCCTGTCCCCTCTGTTGTTTGTCCTTGCCCTGATGCTCTTGACCATTATGCTGCGAAAAGTGAGAGCAGGATACAAGTTGGGAAGGGGAGAGCTTACCATCAATCACCTCCTCTTCATGGACGATCTTAAGCTCTTCGGGAAAAGTGAGAAGGAGTTGGATGTGCTTGTTGACACTGTCCGTATTTTCAGCAGTGATATATGTATGCAGTTTGGTATTGGTAAATGTGGAGTCATTGTGATGAAGAGGGGTAGGTTGAGCAGAAGTAACGGGATCCAGATACCAACAGGTGAGATGATAAAGGAAATTGACTCTGAGGAAGGATACAAGTATTTGGGCGTTCTGGAGGCTGATGGCATAAAGAACAAAAAAATGAAGGAATTGTTAAGAACTGAATACATTCGGAGAGTAAGGAGCGTATTGAAGTCACATCTGAACAGCAGAAATGCCATAAGCGCAGTAAATTCCCGAGCTGTGTCTATTATTAGGTACAGTGCGGGAATTCTGAGATGGAATGTTGCTGAACAAAAAGAAATGGATAGGAAGACTAGGAAGCTATTGACTATCTACAACATGTTCCACAAGAGGAGTGATGTCGATAGACTCTACCTAAGGAGATCTGAGGGTGGAAGAGGTCTTATCAGCATAGAGGACTGTGTTCAGATGGAGAAAAACAACCTATACAAATACGTGACCTATAGTAAGGAGCCAATGCTCAGAGCTGTACTGAAGGAGGGGACAGTAGGCCAGGGGATATCCAAGGAGGAAATAACATCAAGGAGGAAGAGCAGCCTTAAGGGAAAATCCCTTCATAGTACCTTCTTTGAGAAAACTGAATTTAGAGATCCACAGACATGGAACTGGTTGAGAAGAGGAGACCTCAAAAAGGCTACAGAAGGAATGCTAATGGCTGCGCAGGAGCAGGCCCTCAAAACGAAGTGGTTGAAGCACCATATCTAGAAGGAGGAGGCTAGCCCACTGTGCAGGATCTGTGGAGAGAGAGAGGAGTCTGTGGCTCACATTGTGTCCGAGTGTAAACACCTAGCCCAGACCCACTATAAGGGCTGGAGACACGATGTGATGGGCAGGGTGATCCACTGGCACCTGTGCAAAGTAAACAATCTACCACATTCTGAGAAATGGTATGAGCATAGGCCAGAGGCGGTGATGGAGAACAGTCAGGTGAAGGTGCTGTGGGATTTTAGGATACAGACGGACAAAAAACTGGAACACAATAGACCTGACCTGGTGGTTGTGGACAAAGAAAAAAGATCGTGCCTGATTGTGGATGTGGCCTGCCCATTCGACACGAGAGTGCAAGAGAAGGAGAGGGAGAAAATTAACCGATACCAGGACCTAAAGTGGGAGGTGAAAAGGATTTGGAACTGCCATGAAGTCAAAGTGATCCCGATTGTCATAGGCGCACTGGGGACTATCTCCAAAGGTTTCCAGGGATGGTTAAAGAAAATCGGCCCCTTCACGCTTTTTGGAACGCTTCAAAAGGCATGCTTGCTTGGAACAGCAAGAACCCTCCGATACGTCCTGAATATCTGAGGCTGCAGGTAGTGGCTTGATATTCAATCCAACGGACTTTCCAGTTAACCAACATCAATGACTGAGATTCAAGGAATAACAATAACAATAATAATAATAATAATAATAATCATCATCATCATCATCATCATTTTACGTCCACTTTTCCCTGCTTGCAAGGGTGGGACGGGAACTGATTCTGGCTTGATTTCTACAGCTGGATGCCCTTCCTAACACCAACCTTAACTACAGTGAGTGGTGGGTGCTTTTTTTTTTCCATGGCGCCTACACGTCCACTTTACAGTGTGGGCTGGGTCCTTTTTTGCTGTGGCACCTCCACGACCACTTTGCAGTGGAATGATAGGGACTGGGGTCCCTATCATCTCATTTCTACAGCTGAGTAAACTGGAGCAATGTGAAATAAAGTGTCTTGCTCAAGGAAACAACACATCACCCGGTCTGAGAATTGAACTCGGGTGATGTCTTCTTTCCTTGAGCAATACACTTTATAATAATAATAATAATAATAATAATAATAATAATAATCATAATAATAATAATAATAATAATGGTTTCATTTATTGGCCACAAGGGCAGACATATAGGGGACGATAAACTAGATAGGGACAGTGGGGGTTTACATATAAAACATCTAAAAATATAAATAACAATAACAAAATAACAAGAAAAATACAACAATGAAAAATTCCCCAGTAGGGGGCATAACCACCCAGGGTTGACTCAGGTACCCCACCAATCCTGAACCACCCAATGCTTCGAGAACACCCAGGAAGGGCACCCCTCTCCTCCTCAAATTCACCAACCTACAGGCACATCATCAGAGTAGGCCCACTCACACGGGCCATTCTTGCCACATTCACCCACCTTTCAGCAAATGTACTTGGGGGCAGCACTACTCTCTCCACCCTCACCTTCCTTTCCAAGTGAAACTTGAAAAAGTTGATGAGGGATTGGTCGAAGTCCTTTCAACCTGGTCCACCATACAACCTCTTTCGCTACTGCCACCAGACAGAGGAAAATTGCTTGTCCTTCCTGGCCAAAAGAAGGCAGTGGGTCGATCTTCACTATGGACTTGGTCAATAGCTGGATCCATCCTACACGCGACAACAGCCGTTCAACATAACTCCACAAGTCAGCAATACACAGACACTGAATGAATGTGTGCAGAACTGTTTCGTCACTCTGCGCGCATCTCTAGCAGGTCCATCTGACAGCACTTCTGTGTCTGTAGAGTCTATCTCAAACCGGCAGTGCCCCCCCGGTAGTACTGCCAAGCGAGGGATTTTTGGAAGTTATCCATGGTCCCTGGCTTGAAAGTACTCCGAAACAGACTGGTTAGTTCGACTTTGTTGATGCCCAGAGCCTCTCCGAGTGCGTCAACACACTTGCCCACCACTAATCCTCTATCGAACACGAGAGTGGAAGTTCCACTGATCACATTGCCCGCCTGGTAGAGGGCAGTGAGCGCCTGGCAACATTCCAGATGCCAGTCACCCAGTCTCAGTCTCTTCTTGACCCAAGACTGCAGCTCAGTCAAAGAGATGAGCTGCATATATGGACCTCCCCAGCCAAATCCTCGACAATAAGCGCCAACCTCTTTGCTAACATCTTACCCAAAATCTTAAACTCTGTGTTGAGCAGAGTTATGGGCCTGAAATTATCTAATGTGTCCCTCTTGTTCTCGTCTTTCCTTATCAATGTCACTAGGCTCCCGGCTCAAAGAATTGGGAATACTCCCGTTCTGCTGCCAGTTGCAGTAAAGCACTTCGAGGAGATTGGAGAACAAGTCTGACATATTTACGTAAAGCTCGTAGGGCAGACCATCCAAACCAGGTGACTTGAATCTCGTGCAGCCGACAAGGGCATCCTGAATCTTGGCTGAAGTCATCAGCCTTTCACAGCGCTCAGCATCATCCATCGATAGTTGCAGCAAGCCATCAAGGTAGGATCTGAAGTCTGCCACCGTCTCTGACCCGCCACTTCCCCCAAACAACCGAGAAAAATGCTGGTGAAAGGCCTCACACATCTGCCTGGAATCACTCAGCTTTGGTTCCCTCGTTTCACAGAGCATGAGCCTTAGCTCTGACAATGTAACCTTCATGTTTTGCATTGAAGAAATGGTTCTATGCCATTCTCGCCGCTAGCATGTCAGTCGCATTGCCACGATAAGTAACCTTGTCTAACTTATCTACCAGCTCCCCCTCCTTTCTATTTTTTTCTAATGCTACTTCTTTGCTAAACGCTATCGAAATTACTCTAATCTCTCTTTTGAGAGCCCCCACCATCTTTTGTTGATGACTCCCCCTCTCAACTTTTGCTTGGCTAAATTGTTGACCCGGTCCCTGTAAGCCTTACGTGCCGTAAATGACATGTTCAGCTTCCAGTAACCAGATACTAACCTACGTGTCTTATCTAGGTCGACCACGCAGATCACAAACTTTTGATCTGAATAGGCAACCATTTTAAAACGTGGACAGCTTACATTATTTCTATCTATTTTCGTAATGAATATCCTGTCTAAATACGATCTAGATGACTCTATGCAGTTGGTCCAGGTCCACACTGGCACATTAGGGAAATCTAATTGGTACCTGTCATCAGTTTGAACTGGCTGATCAGGTACTTGAGGCTTTTGCACACACACACCCTCCGCTCCTATCAGATACTCCAACACAATCCCAGTGTGCATCTAAGATGCCGTTCCAATCCCCCGCTAACAGTAAAGGGTGAGACATACCCAGAAAGCCTTCCAGGCATCTAAAGAAGTCCAGCCGTCCTGCTCTGGTAGGGGCATAGACAGACACCAGTCTAAAGGCACCACCCTTGCTATTGTTCACGTCCAGGACCACCAACTTACCATCTGGGTCCTGGAAGATCGACCTTACCTTGAGATCCAGGCCTTTCCTAAACAGCACTGCCACCCCACCTCCCATTCCTGGCCGACTAACAGATGCGAAGATCTGATAGTCCTCGAAAATGGGGGGTAGTGTGTGTGTGTTGGAAATCCTGGTCTCGCTGATGGCAATTACATCCATTTCTAGAGACCGGAGATCGTTGAGCAGGTGACCCTGCTTCCAGGGCGCCCCAGGCCTCGAACATTTAAACTTCCTATTCTTAATATGGCAGGCTAAAAGAGAGAGGAAAGGTTTACTTACCTCCTGGGCTCTTGTGAAGGTTGGGTGGTTCAACCTCCATAGTTGGTGGGGTTTCCATTGGGAACCCCTTTAAAAGCCTACTTGAGGCTTTTACACTAGGTGTTCCCATGTCATTGGGGTAGCTCTCCATAATTGTTTTGTAATTGTCTAATGCCATCCGCACCAGCAAAATTGTTTGTGGCACCTTAAAGGTGCAGGTGCTAAATGCCTCCCCTTCTTTCTCTATTTCCTTGCTTCGTGTTATGAGGTTCAGTAATTTTGTGTTCGATTTCCTCATTAACACGAAGTTAGGTGTTGTGGTTGGGAGTTGTTGCTGTGTGTGTTTTCTTTTAGTTGTTTGTGTTAGTGGTAGTGTTGTTGGTGGAGATGATGTTTGTGTTGACAGTTGTATTGTTGCAGGGGTGGGTGTTGTAGTATGTGTGTCTGTGTTTGGTGAAAATGTGTCTTCTCTATTTGCTGTTGCTTGTGTTGGTGTGTGATATTTCTTCTTGTGTTTTCTTTTTTGTTTTTTAGGCTTTTGGTGTTCCTCCTCATCTTCACTCAGTGATGTAAAGGTTGCTGTGTTTGTGTCAGATGTAAGTGGGAGAGTGTGTATGGGTGTGTGTGTTGGAGAAGGTGGAGTGGGAGAGCTTCTTTGGAGTGGCCCCTGGGTGGTCTTGGTGGTTTTTGCAGTTGTTGTTGGTTCTGTTGGTGTGGCTGCTGCAGAATTTGTTGTTGGTGTTGTTGTTTGGGGCTATTGAAGTTGTTAAAGCCCCAGCGTCGGCAGCAGGGTGACTTTTGACACTTTGCATTTTTCAGTAGCTAAGGGCAGAAGGCTCACAAGTGTGTTGTTTCACTGCAACCGAAACAGTGCGGCCTTTTACCCTCAGCCATTACTTGTAGAACTGTCCCGTTTTGGAGGCGGATCTACTCTGCGATTTTCTTTAGTTCTTCAGGTTTGATCTAGAGATACTTCTCCAGATCAACTCCAGACCAGTCGACTCTGCCTGTTCTAGTTGCCTCTATTGGGACAGCATCTGTCCCTTCCACAATCACGCATCACAAGAGCCACCACATATCTAGTCCTGGTAGAATCCTGGGAATGCGGAGTCTAATAGTTCTTTTTCCCATGAAGGGGGGTATATTGTAACCTTGCTGGTTTTACAAGAGGTCATCGATTGCTTCAAAGCAAGGGCCTTTGACTTAAACAGCACCGAGATGGTGCCGTATTGTCTACTCCTCACTATGTACTCCGTATCTCCTCTGATGCACCTCAGCGCAGCCTCGACGTCTTCTTGGGGAGAGTTTGTGGCTTTTTTCGTCTCAGCTGAGATGCATCTAAAGACTAGAGTTCTCCTCTCCACCGCCACCATGGCCCCTGCCGGGACAGTTAAGTTGGCCCAGGATTGCTCCTGTTTGATGAGCTTCCACGCCTGGGCCAACTTTGTCTTCTTGTCTCTCAAGTTCATGCTAAAGCATGGCCAGACCCTGAATGCTGCGGCAGCGAAAGAATTTTTTTCTTTGTTGTCATTGCTGTCATTGCTGTTGTTGTTGGTGGTGTTACTGTTATTGTTGGTGTTGTTGTTGTTCTTGTTGGTGTTGTCATTGTTGCAGTTGGTGTTGTTCTTGGTGCTGTTGCTGGTGTTGTTGGTGTTGCTGCTGCTGTGGCTACTGCTACCGCTGGTGTTATTGTTACTGCTGCTGCTACCTCCTTTTTTGACATTGTTGCCAAATGCATCAGCAGCAACCACTTGATGAAAAAGAAGATGTAACGGCCTTTGCCTGACTTACACTATGTGTCAATGAAGAAGACGAAAAGGAAAGCAAAACTCCACGCTGACAGCTTGGAGAAGAACAAAGTTTTGAGTGAAAACAAGGTAGAGAAAAAGATTTTTTGAGTGGCACCATTTTTCTTATTTTTTTTGTGGGCATATTTGCCAAATGCAAAGTTCAAATTGAAATTTAGCCCCGAAGGGCTAAATACTGATTAATTTCGATCACCTCCAGAAAAGTGGGGTGTGTTTAAACCCAAAACAATATAAATTTTTACAATAAGTTCTCAATAAAAACTGTTCAAAATTAACAAAGTTATGGGAGCAAGATATCCTGCGATGTGTATACTTCCACAACAACAACAACGACGACGACGGCGACGACGGCGACGACGACAACAACAACAACAATAATAATAATAATAATAATAATAATAATAATGATAATAATAATAATAACAATGGCCATAAAATGGACATGACCATCCAGTGTGACCATTTTATCATGGCTAGAAAGCCTGACATTGTTGCCATAGAATAGAAGAATAATAAGGCATGTATTGTGGATATTGCTTCACCGTTGGATCACAGGGTGAATGAGAAGGAAAGTGAGAAAGTTGAGAAGTATCAGCAGCTGAAGAGAGAAATCAGGAAACTACAGAGAATCAGACATGTTGAAGTGGTTCTGATTGTGGTTGATACACTGGGAGCAGTTAGTAAAAGGTTGGATGTATGGCTTAAGAAGCTAGGAATTACCAGCAGGACAGGATTGTTGCAGAAAACAGCCTTGCTGGGAACAGCAAGAATTCTAAGAAGGGTGTTGGAAAGTTGGAGGAGAAGGAATGACCCAAAGGATCTTTGGCCATTGGCTATCATTTGCTCTTTTGGTATATTGTCAGTATAATATCTGCCAGAACAAAAGTGTTATTAATGATTTCTTTATTCATAACACTTTTCTTCTGGTAGATATTATACTGACACTATACCAAAAGAAGGAGCCATAGCCAATGGCCAAAGGTCCTTTAGGTCATTCAGCTTTCCAATACAATAATAATGATAATAATTGTTACTACTTTTGGCACAAGGCCAGCAATTACCCAGTGCGTTACTGGTACTTTATTTTATCGACCCCGTAAGGATGAAAGGCAAAGTTAACCTCGGCGGGATTTGAACTCAATAATGATAATAATTGTTTCTACTTTTGGCACAAGGCCAGTAATTATCCCAGTGCATTACTGGTACTTTATTTTATCGACCCTATAAGGATGAAAGGCAAAGTTAACCTCGGCGGGATCTGAACTCAGAACGTAAAGGGCCATAACTCTATGCTGTAAAGCATGGTGTCTGACACTTGATGATGATGATGATGATGGTGGTGACGATTATGATGGTGATGAAGGTAATAGTGGTAATAAAAATAAAAGTAAAGGAAATAATTAATGGATAAGTGTGAAAAGGATAGGAGTGACGACACTGAAGACAAGGTCTGTTTTATCAATGGAAAAGGAATAGTGTATCGATATCAACAACATATATCTCCTTATCACCATCTTACTTGGACTTGTCTATGTTGACATGTGCTGGATGGGACTTGTTGAAGCAATGTTTTACAAACATATGCCCTTCCGAATACTAACCCCTTTTCACTCACTTTTTACAACACACAGGGATATGGTGTCATTATCAGCAGACACAACATGAATTTTACATAGAATTTCCCATGCTGGCTTGGTTTGGATGGGACTTTTTGATGCAATGTTTTACAACTAGATACCCTTCCTGACATCAACCCTTTTAGTTGCTATTTATAACACACAGTGACATCATGTCATCATCATCATCATCATTATCATTATGATCATTTCTACATTGACTTTTCCATGCTGGCATGGGTTGGAAGGAACTTTATGAGGCAATATTTTACAGCTGGATGCCCTTCTTGACACCAACCCATTCAGTAGCTTCTTATGACATGCAGTGATATGGTGTATCTATTCTAAACTGGATAACAACATTTTCAAATCATGCTACACTTCATTCTTTGATAATCATACACAAGAGATAGTTCACATGTAATGTAAACATACTGTCATAATAATATCAGAATGTGTATATGTATCCTTTAAATACATCATTGCTACCCTTAATATGTGGATATACCATGATCCTACAGTGGATATACCATGATCCCTTGATATCATTGCTATCTTTAATACATACTGTGGATATACCATGATCCCTTGATATCATCATTGCTACCCTTAATGCATACTGTGGATATACCATGATCCCTTGATATCATTGCTACCTTTAATACATACTGTGGATATACCATGATTCCTTGATATCATCATTGCTACCCTTAATACTTACTGTGGATATACCATGATCCCTTGATATCAATATATTCATGTCTAAACTAAGATAAAATTTATAACACAAGTTTGTACCATCTTACCTTCTTGTTCTACTTATTGATTTTTTTATTTTGTCAGCCAAACTAAAACAACTACAGTAAACCATGTTGAAGAACTTAACAATCCAAGTTTTGGTGCTTACCATGGTTGGAATAAAATGTATGGAAACAATGAGTGGTCAATATTTCCACAGATTACATGGTTACATGTTCCAGTCAACTGACCAATCCAAATTTATTTATAAAGATACCAGTAAATTAGAGTGTGCCCGAATGTGTTATATAACAAGCTGTGAGTATTTCACCTACAACTCTGATGAATTGCAGTGCCAATATTTCCTTATTTGGGAAAAAAATCTCATCATGACGAAGATTACCAACCAAAGTTCAGAATCCTATGTCTCATAGAATAGTAAGTGTGTCTTCTTAATATAAGAGAATAATGTTTGATCTCTTAACCCTTTAGCATTTACATTACTCTATATATTCTATTGTATTTTTGTGATAAAAGCTTTATCTTACATAATTATCTAACATAATATCAAATCTATGAGATTGAGATAATATTTATTTTGAGAACAATACCTTAACGTCAGTATGAGCAGCCAGTCATGGCTGGTTTGAACAGAAAGCGGTGAAAGAATTCTAACCGGATACAGCTGATTTAAATGCTAAAGGGTCAATTTTCAGTGAGTGGGATAAGCTTTTGCTTTTAGTGGAATTGGGGTAAAGAATGTCTATTATGCCATCATATTAATCTACTGTCCCACTAAAATACCATCTCCACCATGATCACCAACACTACATTACACCACAACACATCACATCACATCACATCATATTATCATGCTACAACACACAACAGCATCACTCCACGACAAACTCAAGCAAGATCACAACACATGACAACAACATCACATCACATCACATCAAAACATCACATCAAAACATCACACCACAACACACCACCAAATTAACACACCACTACAACTCAATATACCACCATAGTATCACAATACATGAGAACTGCTTGGTTGAATTTGGAGATTACTGTAAGTATATTTTGTTTATATGGAATACAAAATATATGTTTGAAAACTTATATATTTGTAGATTTAGTGAACAACTGGCTGAAAGTATATTCATTAAGAATGGAGAAAGAATGTGTGATGTACAGCTCATACATGGTGGATCCCAGAACAGTGAACACACCCAACAAATGTTCAAACCTCAGTGAAACATTCTTTTATAGAAGTTCACTTATAGATACATGGACGAACAATTCTGTTTATCAGGTGATTGCTTAAATATTCTGAGAAGTTGACAAATGACACAGACCAGTGACAGTCTATAGAGAGGATATAGACCAGTGACAGTCTATAGAGGAGATATAGACTAGTGACAGTCTATAGACCAGTGAGAGTCTATAGAGAGGATTTAGACCAGTGACAGTCTATAGAGAAGATATAGACTAGTGACAGTCTATAGACCAGTGACAGTCTATAGAGAGTATATAGACTAGTGACAGTCTATAGTGAGTATATAGACCAGTGACATTCTATAGAGAGGATATAGACCAGTGACAGTCTATAG
This sequence comes from Eledone cirrhosa, assembly GCA_964016885.1. NCBI lineage: Eukaryota > Metazoa > Mollusca > Cephalopoda > Octopoda > Eledonidae > Eledone > Eledone cirrhosa. Next base: position 254,103,164 of record OZ024741.1, on the reverse strand, counting down.
AGAAGATATAGACTAGTGACAGTCTATAGAGAAGATATAGACTAGTGACAGTCTATAGACCAGTGACAGTCTATAGAGAGGATATAGACTAGTGACAATCTATAGACCAGTGACAGTCTATAGACCAGGAAGAGTCTGTAGACAAGTGACAGTCTATAGAGAGGATATAGACCAGTGGCAGTCTATAGAGAGCATACAGACTAGTGACAGTCTATAGAAAGGATATAGACCAGTGACAGTCTATATAGAGTATATAGACTAGTGACAGTCTATAGAGAGTATAAAGACTAGTGACAGTCTATAGAGAGTATATAGACTAGTGACATTCTATATAGAGTATATAGACTAGTGACAGTCTATAGAGAGGATATAGACCAGTGACAGTCTAAAGAGAGGATATAGACTAGTGACAGTCTATAGAGAGGATATAGACCAATGACAGTCTAAAGAGAGAATAGAGACCAGAGACAGTCTATAGGGAGTATATAGACTAGTGACAGTCTATAGAGAGTATATAGACTAGTGACAGTCTAGAGAGAGGATAGAGACCAGTGACAGTCTATAGAGAGAATAGAGACCAGTGACAGTCTATAGAGAGTATATAGACTAGTGACAGTCTATAGAGAGGATAGAGACCAGTGACATTCTATAGAGAGGATATAGACTAGTGACAGTCTATAGAGAGGATATAGACTAGTGACAGTCTATAGACCAGGAAGAGTCTATAGACAAGTGACAGTCTATAGAGAGGACATAGACCAGTGGCAGTCTATAGAGAGCATATAGACTAGTGAGAGTCTATAGAGAGGATATAGACCAGTGACAGTCTATATAGAGTATATAGACCAGTGACAGTCTATAGAGAGTATATAGACTAGTGACAGTCTATAGAGAGGATATAGACCAGTGACAGTCTATATAGAGTATATAGACCAGTGACAGTCTATAGAGAGTATATAAACCAGTGACAGTCTATAGAGAGTATATAGACTAGTGACAGTCTATAGAGAGGATATAGACCAGTGACAGTCAATAGAGAGGAGAGAGACCAGTGACAGTCTATAGACCAGTGACAGTCTATAGAGAGTATATAGACTATTGACAGTCTATAGAGAGGATAGAGACCAGTGACTGTCTATAGACCAGGGACAGCCTATAGAGAGGATATAGACCAGTGACAGTCTATAGTGAGGATATAGAGTAGTGACAGTCTATACAGAGTATATAGACGAGTGACAGTCTAAAGAGAGGATATAGACTAGTGACAGTCTATAGAGAGGATATAGACCAGTGACAGTCTAAAGAGAGGATAGAGACCAGTGACAGTCTATAGACCAGTGACAGTCTATAGAGAGTATATAGACTATTGACAGTCTATAGAGAGGATAGAGACCAGTGACTGTCTATAGACCAGGGACAGTCTATAGAGAGGATAGTGACCAGTGACAGTCTATAGAGAGTATATAGACCAGTGACAGTCTATATAGAGTATATAGACTAGTGACAGTCTATAGAGAGTATATAGACTAGTGACAGTCTATAGAGGGGATAGAGACCAGTGACAGTCTATAGACCAGTGACAGTCTATAGAGAGTATATAGACTAGTGACAGTCTATAAAGAGAATAGAGACCAGTGACAGTCTATAGAGAGTATATAAACTAGTGACAGTCTATAGAGAGTATATAGACGAGTGACAGTCTAAAGAGAGGATATAGACTAGTGACAGTCTATAGAGAGGATATAGACCAGTGAGAGTCTAAAGAGAGGATAGAGACCAGTGACAGTCTATAGACCAGTGGCAGTCTATAGAGAGTATATAGACTATTGACAGTCTATAGAGAGGATAGAGACCAGTGACTGTCTATAGACCAGGGACAGTCTATAGAGAGGATAGTGACCAGTGACAGTCTATAGAGAGAATATAGACCAGTGACAGTCTATAGAGAGTATATAGACTAGTGACAGTCTATAGAGAGTATATAGACTAGTGACAGTCTATAGAGAGGATAGAGACCAGTGACAGTCTATAGACCAGTGACAGTCTATAGAGAGTATATAGACTAGTGACAGTCTATAAAGAGAATAGAGACCAGTGACAGTCTATAGAGAGGATATAGAACAGTGACAGTCTATAGACCAGGGACTGTCTATAGAGAGGATATAGACCAGTGACAGTCTATAGACCAGTGACAGTCTATAGAGAGGATATAGACCAGTGCCAGTCTGTAGAGAGTATATAGACAAATGACAGTCTATAGAGAGTATATAGACTAGTGACAGTCTATAGAGAGTATATAGACTAGTGACAGTCTATAGAGAGGATAGAGACCAGTGATAGTCTATAGAGAGTATATAGACTAGTCTCAGTCTATAGTGAGTATATAGACCAGTGACATTCTATAGAGAGGATATAGACCAGTGACAGTCTATAGAGAAGATATAGACTAGTGACAGTCTATAGAGAGGATATAGACTAGTGACAGTCTATAGAGAGGATATAGACTAGTGACAGTCTATAGACCAGGAAGAGTCTGTAGACAAGTGACAGTCTATAGAGAGGACATAGACCAGTGGCAGTCTATAGAGAGCATATAGACTAGTGAGAGTCTATAGAGAGGATATAGACCAGTGACAGTCTATATAGAGTATATAGACCAGTGACAGTCTATAGAGAGTATATAGACTAGTGACAGTCTATAGAGAGGATATAGACTAGTGACAGTCTATAGAGAGGATATAGACCAGTGACAGTCTATATAGAGTATATAAACCAGTGACAGTCTATAGAGAGTATATAGACTAGTGACAGTCTATAGAGAAGATATAGACCAGTGACAGTCAATAGAGAGGATAGAGACCAGTGACAGTCTATAGACCAGTGACAGTCTATAGAGAGTATATAGACTATTGACAGTCCATAGAGAGGAGGATAGAGACCAGTGACTGTCTATAGACCAGGGACATTCTATAGAGAGGATAGTGACCAGTGACAGTCTATAGTGAGGATATAGACCAGTGACAGTCTATAGAGAGGATATAGACTAGTGACAGTATATAGAGAGGATATAGACTAGTGACAGTCTATAGAGAGGATATAGACCAGTGACAGTCTATAGAGAGAATAGAGACCAGTGACAGTCTATAGAGAGTATATAGACTAGTGACAGTCTAAAGAGAGGATATAGACTAGTGACAGTCTATAGAGAGGATAGAAACCAGTGACATTCTATAGAAAGGATATGGACAAATGACAGTCTATAGTGAGGATATAGACTAGTGACAGTCTATAGAGAGTATATAGACCAGTGACAGTCTATAGAGAGGATATAGACCAGTGACAGTCTATAGACCAGTGACAGTCTATAGAGAGTATATAGACTAGTGACAGTCTATAGAGAGGATATAGACCAGTGACAGTCTATAGACCAGTGACAGTCTATAGAGAGTATATAGACTATTGACAGTCCATAGAGAGGATATAGACCAGTGACAGTCTATAGAGAGTATATAGACTAGTGACAGTCTATAGAGAGGATATAGACCAGTGACAGTCTATAGAGAGTATAGAGACTAGTGACAGTCTATAGAGAGTATATAGACTAGTGACAGTCTATAGAGAGGATAGAGACCAGTGACAGTTTATAGACCAGTGACAGTTTATAGACCAGTGACAGTTTATAGACCAGTGACAGTCTATAGAGAGTATATAGATTAGTGACAGTCTATAAAGAGGATAGAGACCAGTGATAGTCTATAGAGAGTATATAGAACAGTGACTGTCTATAGACAAGGGACTGCCTATAGAGAGGATATAGACCAGTGACAGTCTATAGACCAGTGACAGTCTATAGAGAGTATATAGACTAGTGAAGTCTATAGAGATGATATAGACCAGTGACAGTATATAGTGAGGATATAGACCAGTGACAGTCTATAGACCAGTGACTGTCTATAGAAAGTATATAGACTATTGACAGTCTATAGAGAGGATAGAGACCAGTGACACTCTATAGAGAGGATAGTGACCAGTGACAGTCTATAGAGAGGATATAGACCAGTGACAGTCTATAGACCAGGGACTGTCTATAGAGAGGATAGAGACCAGTGACAGTCTATAGAGAGTATATAGACTAGTGACAGTCTATAAAGAGGATAGTGACCAGTGACAGTCTATATTGGGGATATAGGCCAGTGCCAGTGTGTAGAGAGTATATAGACCAGTGACAGTCTCTAGAGAGTATATAGAGTAGTGACAGTCTATAGAGAGTATATAGACTAGTGACAGTCTATAGAGAGTATATAGACTAGTGACAGTCTATAGAGAGGATAGAGACCAGTGACAGTCTATAGAGAAGATATAGACTAGTGACAGTCTATAGAGAGGATAGAGACCAGTGACAGTCTATAGAGAAGATATAGACTAGTGACAGTCTATAGAGAGGATAGAAACCAGTGACAGTCTATAGAGAGGATAGAGACCAGTGACATTCTATAGAAAGGATATAGACTAGTGACAGTCTATAGACCAATGACAGTCTATAGTGAGGATATAGACTAGTGACAGTCTATAGAGAGGATATAGACCAGTGACAGTCTATAGAGAGGATATAGAACAGTGACAGTCTATAGACCAGTGACAGTCTATAGTGAGGATATAGACCAGTGACAGTCTATAGAGAGGATATAGACTAGTGACAGTCTATAGAGAGGATATAGACCAGTGACAGTCTATAGAGAGAATAGAGACCAGTGACAGTCTATAGAGAGTATATAGACTAGTGACACTCTAAAGAGAGGATATAGACTAGTGACACTCTATAGAGAGGATAGAAACCAGTGACATTCTATAGAAAGGATATGGACAAGTGACAGTCTATAGTGAGTATATAGACTAGTGACAGTCTATAGAGAGGATATAGACCAGTGACAGTCTATAGACCAGTGACAGTCTATAGTGAGGATATAGACCAGTGACAGTCTATAGAGAGGATATAGACTAGTGACAGTCTATAGAGAGGATAGTTACCAGTGACAGTCTATAGAGAGGATATAGACCAGTGACAGTCTATAGACCAGTGACAGTCTATAGACCAGTGACAGTCTATAGAGAGTATATAGACCAATGACAGTCTATAGACCAGGGACTGTCTATAGAGAGGACATAGACCAGTGACAGTCTATAGAGAGTATATAGACAAGTGACAGTCTATAGAGAGGATATAGACCAGTGACAGTCTATAGTGAGGATATAGACCAGTGACAGTCTATAGACCAGTGACAGTCTATAGAGAGTATATAGACTATTGACAGTCTATAGAGAGGATAGAGACCAGTGACACTCTATAGAGAGGATAGTGACCAGTGACAGTCTATAGAGAGGATATAGACCAGTGATAGTCTATAGACCAGGGACTGTCTATAGAGAGGATATAGACCAGTGACAGTCTATAGACCAGTGATAATCTATAGAGAGGATATAGACTAATAATAGCTCAGCTAGGTGACATCACAAATTCTCAGATAGACCTGTTATATGAGACTCTTTTTTGTAACCTTCTATTTTCTATATTACTCTGTTTAATCCCTAAATATCTTGTCACCATATTTCTAATGGAAGACATCATATGTCATAAGAAATTAATGAAGAATTTTGCAAGATTTACTAAATTTACTGATTATCTAATTATTACATTGTTATTTGTAAAATATCTTATGAAAATGTTCTTACAAGGGTCGGCTTAAAAGTTCATAGCCTGACCAAGACACTCTCAAAGAATGACCAAATGAGGTTCAGTTTTCAGCATAATCCCTGAAAAGAAACAATGCAATAATTAATAAGAAGAACTGGAATTAATGCTTTTTACCATAGCACCAAAATTACCACTTTACCATGTGAACTGGGCACTTTTTGTTGTGTCACATGCATGACCACTTTATCATGTGGACTTGGCACTTTTTGTCATGGCACCAGAATGACGAGTGGTGACTGGGAGGTTGGCACCATTGCCCATAGTCAAACTGTTAGAAAATTGATATAATCAATACTACTTTTCCCAAAAATTGTTGGCCTTGTAACTAAATTGAAAATCATTATTATCACTCATACAATGCAGTGAATTGTCAGTATTTGTAGAGAGTTGGACAACATGCTTCGCAGCATAGAGTTATGGCCCTTAATGTTCGGTGTTCAAATTCTTCCAAGGTTAGCCTTGTCTTTCATCCTTATGGGATAGATAAAATAAAGTACCAGTAATGCGTTGGAGTAGATTTAATTATCTTCCCTTCCCACAAAACCGTTGGCCTTGTACCTGGATCAGAAACCATTATTTTTTTTTTTTTATGGATTTGCTGTATCAGTAGTGTCAGACAACATACTTTGGGGCATAAATTTACGGCTCTTTATGTTCTGAGTTCACATCCCACTGAGGTTAGATTTGCCTTTCATCCTTGTGGGGTCAATAACATGAAGTACCATTAACACACTTGGGTCAGTGTATTCAACTTTCCTTTTTACAGAAGAGTTGCTGTAGCTTCTGCAATTCAGTATTTTTACTCTTTTTTTGATGTCAGACTTTTTATAATTTTTCTTCCCAAATACTAATTTCTAAATTTAGGCAACAAGCCAACAAATTTGAAGGAAGGTCAAAGTTGACTAGTATGTCTATCCTTTATTTCTACAGTTTTAGAAAATAGGGTTTTGTTTGAGAGCTACCACAATATGAATTGGATGGTAAATGTTAAAAATATGATAACAGTGTTGAGGCATTACCTGTGCCTTTTTCATCAGATATGTAAAAAGCTTTCTCATCCTCACATCTTTCCCTGAAGAAACCAACAAAATATTTGGCACATTCTTGAACATGGATGATAACATACAGTTCTGCATAGAACACTAGCATGACACAGGATACCTGTCCCTGCATGATTTCCAACTAAGGCTAACAGGGTGTGACATCCACACCACCTTCTACAGAAAATCTACCAGCAGAGACTTGTTTGTACACTACAAATTAGTCATTGCCCTCAGGGCTAAAATTGGATATGTACAGAATGAAATCACACATATTCAAAATAAATGTGGCAAGGCAGAGGACTGGGTCATCCATACTACACATTTCTTTAAGATGCTAGAGGCCAAAAGATATTCAGCATCCACCACCAGTCATCTTCAAGGCTTCAACTTCTTGAGTGCTGTAGACGAGATAACTCGTCCTAACATATTTGCATTCCAGTGTCACGGACAAGATAACTCATCCTAACATGTTTGAGCTAGTTTCCAACAGTTCATAACTTCAAAGCTAGATGGGATTACTAGTTTATTGATGTGACGTTTGTTAATCATTCTGATATGTGTTGTTAATAAATGTTTGTTTAAAAAGTCATTTTACTGAAAAAGAACCCGGCACAGCAACTGTAACTGTTTAAAATATATGCGGCAGTCAACAGGTTAAGCCTGAAAAACATAAGACCTCTTCCAACACCAGCTTCCTGAAGTTGCCACACTTCAATGACAAGATAACCATGGCTATCAGTAGGGCCATCCACAGGAATGGATGCGATATATTTAGCCTAGTCTGGTGCTTCACTTCAGAAATACTTATTAAAAAATAGCTTGAAGTTGACAATAACCAATGCATGCTTGCAAACTGCCCCATCCACAATACAGACATATTCAGTATACATAGTATACTGCATCCAATGTGCAAAATGCAATCAATTTGACATTGGCGGCACTATAAGACCACTATCCCTTGCTAGCAGGGAAAGTGGACGTTAAGACGACACTGATGATAATGATGATAATATGTATATACATGTGTGTGAGTGTGTGCGTGTGTGTATGTGTATGTGTGCATGTGTGTGTGTGTGTTTGCACGTGCGTGTCTGTCTAAGTCTGTGTATGTGTGTGTGTCTGTGTATGTGTGTGTATTGAACAATGAAAATAAAACAAAAGCTGGAGATTGGTTGTTAAGTAGTTCATTGTTTTACGATCATATCAGAGGCTTTATTGGTCATGGTAGGTAGATATATTGACAAGCAGGTAGCGGTTATGTTACTTCCTGTTTCTAGTATTGAAATACCTGATGAATCTCACCGTCTTCCTGAGAAACAACTATATCATCATCATTCATCATCATTTTATGTCCGCTTTTCCCTACTTGCAAGGGTGGGACGGGAACTGATTCTGGCTTGATTTCTACAGCTGGATGCCCTTCCTAACACCAACCTCATTTACAGTGAGTGCTGGGTGCTTTTTTTCTGTGGTGCCTACACGTCGACTTTACAGTGTGGGCTGGGTGCTTTTTTGCCGTGGCACCTCCACGACCACTTTGCAGTGGAATGATAGGGACCCCAGTCCTATCATCTCATTTCTACAGCTGAGTAAACTGAAGCAATGTGAAATAAAGTGTCTTGCTCAAGGAAACAATGCTCTAACCACTAAGCCATGTGCCTCCATATATATATATTTTTTTCTAGTGCGGGTAAAATTCCCGAGAGATCCATGGACGAGTTCTCTCCAGCGGTCTCTGTCCCTCATTATTGCTGCCATGTCCTGCGTCTCCAACAGACCAGTGTCTGTCCTTAGGGTATCAACATACGTTAACCTTGGTCTTCCTCTTCCAGTGTGTCCATGTAAGGGCTCCCATAGGAGCACTGAGTGAAATGTCAGCTCTGGATGTCGGTGAGAATGTCCAGCTAACCTCAGTCTCCTCTCTGTCACTTTTGAGCTGACTTTTGGGAGGCTCCCATACAGCTCTGAGGTTTTCATCCTCAGTGTATACTGATTAATGTTCAGAGCCATCCTCAGCATTCTCATGTAGCACCCATCCCCCATCTGAGTGAGTTTCTTGGTCAGTGTCCAAGTCTCAGACCCGTACAGCAGCACAGACTCCACTACAGCAATGAAGAGGCGGATTTTCAGGTCTTTACGAAGGTCCGACTTCCACACCGATCTCAAGCTGTGGCACGCTGCCCAGGCTTTGCTCTTCCTCTCAACTACATCATCTTCCGTATTCCCAATCTTTGCTCCCAAATACAGGACGTCCTCAACCAATTCTAGCGGCTTCCCGCCTACATTAGTGATCCCCTCTGGCTTCTCAACATTCTCTACCAGATATTTTGTTTTAGTCTCATTCATTCTCAGCCCCACACTCATCGACACAGTGTCAACCTCCTGCATCAAATCCTCTGCCTCCTTCACTGTATTTGTCACCAAAACTATGTCATCGGCAAATTCAGCATCCAATATCTTTTTCGCCTTAACTCTCCTGCTCTGAGCCGGTACTAGAGTAAAGCCAGAGTCCTGGTGTTTCTCCAGTGCAAGGCGCATACAATAGTCCACTACGATGATAAAAAGGTAGGGAGCCAATGTATCTGTGAGCCGTCACTGCCTGATGAAGATCTTACAGGCTTATGGAATCCCCAAGAATATAGTGGACCTGACACCAAAGCCCAAGTCATTACACCTGATGGGATGACAGAGTTCTTTGAGATACTTGACAGAAATTATTAAGAGGACAGTTAGTTCTATTAGGGCAATTGCATTTACGATTAATGTTATTATAAATAATCCTGGGCCACTTGCAAATAATCGTAAATGCAATTGCCCTAATAGAACTAAATGTCCTCTTAATAATTTCTGTCTCAATAAAAATCTAGTATATGAATGTAAGGTGCTAACTAGTACCAATTCTTATTCCTACATTGGCTCTACTTCTACTTCCTTTAAGGCAAGACTATATAACCATTCTTCTTCTTTTAAATTTCCACTTAAAAGAACAAACACTGCACTCTCAGAACTCATCTGGTCCTTAAAAGACAAAAACATTAATTACAAAATTTCTTGGCGTAAAATTTGCAATGCTTTTCCATATTCTAACGCTTCCATTTCGAGGGCTTGTAATTTATGTCTAGCTGAAAAATGTACCATTATCTCAAATTTCAACTCTATAATAAATAGACGCACCGATTTATTTGCTCTCTGCATCCATAAATCTCTTAGGTCATTTCACAAAGTATACGGCTAATACCCTATATCTTATTCCATGATTAAGATTAAAAGTTTTTCACACATATATATATATATTTTTTTCTTTTTACACAAATACCTTATTTCAATACATTCTACAAAGTTTTAAACATACTATGACGTTATATGATCTACATTTTAAATCACTCTAGCAAATTCCTTTATTTACTTGGTGATATAAAAATTATTATTTAAATAGTTCATATTTAATGTTTCTTTATATTATTTTTTAAGCCGTTCACTTTCCCCATTTATCACATCAATTTAATCAGTATAAACATTCGTTGATTTTGTAAACAAATTATGACGTCATATGTTTTTCTTCGTTTTTTCTTCTCTCTCTCTATACTTTTTTTTCTACGCTTAAAATAGTTATATCATATTCCTTTATTTACTTGTGGATTAAATTAATATTTAATTATTTAAATAGTTTTCCCACATATAATTTCATTTATATATAATCTATAATACATTTTCTTATATATAATCTTTAATCTTTTTAATAGTAAACTTTTAATTTTTGACATTATTGGACTACCCTTATTTATTTTCTTCTACACATATATATTTTTTCAATCTCACTCTATTTAAACAAACTAGGACATTATATTGTCTTCTACGCTTATAAATCAGTTAACTTTATTTTACTTTATTTTATTTTATTTTATTTTATTTTATTTTATTTTAATAATACATGTTCACCCCTCTTAAAATAATATACCTAGTTTCCATATCTGTAATCATTTCCAGACGTTATTTCAGTTGGTTTTCAGTTTTGACAGCGTTTCCAATTTAAAAGTCTCTCTCTCTCCTCCTTCCTTCTTAAATTTTTCCTCCGTTATCTTCTCCTTCTTTTTCCTTTTCCCTCTTCTTTCCTTTTTCCAATCTTCTCTCTCCTTTTATATTTATTTATCATATGTTGACTGAACACTTCCTTGTTCACAAGTGTTTTTAGGCATCATATCATGTTACCTTATTTTATCGGATGATAACGCAACTATCATCCCATGATGATATTTGTTTTTGAAATACGCATAATAAAATATATGGAACTTTTTTAACCATCTTTTAATTTCTTCTTATATATATATATATATATATACATATATATATATATACATATATATATATATATATATATATACATATATATATATATATATATATATATACATATATATACATATATATACATATATATATATATATACATATATATATACATATATATATACATATATATATATATATACATATATATATACATATATATATATATATACATATATATACATATATATATACATATATATATATCATCATCATCATCATCATCACCGTTTTATGTCCGTTCTTCCACGCTAGCATGGGTTAGACGGGTTGTCCTGTTGTGGGCAGTGTCCGGTCGGCTGACCATGCCTTGCTCATACGGGAACTGATTCTGGCTTGATTTCTACAGCTGGATGCCCTTCCTAACACCAACCTCATTTACAGTGAGTGCTGGGTGCTTTTTTCCGTGGCGCCTACACGTCCACTTTACAGTGTGGGCTGAGTGCTTTTTTGCTGTGGCACCTCCACGACCACTTTGCAGTATATATATATATATATATATATATATATATATATATATATATATATAGAGAGAGAGAGAGAGAGAGAGAGAGAGAGAGAGAGAGAGAGAGAGAGAATTAAAAAAATGCAAAGTTCGGTGTAGATGTTAAAAAGTCCTTTATTAACAAAGCTATGATACATATTTCAATGACAATGGTGGCTGCAATCCTCATTGAAATATGTATCAAATTATATTGGAAGAAGATACTTGACATTGAGTGCTTGAATTGAAATCCATTATTGTTCAGTGATTGGTCAGAATGTTTACTCTAAGTATATACATATATAATAAATGTAATCTGAGTTTTTCGAATATTAATAATAATATTCAATTCATTTGCAATTATGCAAACACCCTCTTTTTTAAAGCCATGTCAATAGAATGAGCCCCTCATTCTTGTTCTTGTGTTGGCATGTAAATAGAACTGCAGACACTTATGTTTCTGGGTATTACCCTTCATCAGTACAGTTCACTGTTCACCTGCCAACTGTCAGAGTTCGTGAAAATATATGATATTTTCTAAAATATACGGTGACTGATCGGCCTAATTTGCATATTACCAGACTAGCTGATCAGTCATATCTGCATATTAGCAGATCCACTGATCAGCCAGATTTGCATATCAGCAGACTGGCCAGTCAGTTTCCTGTATATGAGCGATTAATGGCCGGCTTTGCCATATTCAAACAGATAAATAAATAAAATTATCACTCCACATGGCTGGATACAATAAATGTAATCTGAGTTTTTCGAATATCAATAATAATATTCGATTTGTTTGCAATTATGCAAACAGCCTCTTTATGTGTGTGTGTGTGTGTGTGTGTGTGTGTGTGTGTGTGTGTGTGTGTGTGTGTGTGTGTGTGTGTGTGTGTGTGTGTGTGTGTGTGTGTGTGTGTGTTTCTGTCTCTCTCACTAATATATATATATATATAGAGAGAGAGAGAGGGAGAGAGAGAGAGAGAGAGAGAGAGAGAGAGAGAGAGAGAGAGAGAGAGGTTAATTGGTTCATTAGAACATTGGGTAGAATGTGTAGTAGTATTTGTTCCATGTCTCTATGCTCTCTGAATTCAAGTCCTACTAATGTCAACTTTGCCTTTCGTCTTTTTGAGGTCAATAAAAAATGTGTCAGTCAAATAGTGGGATTGATTCTTCCTCTGTTTCTTTCTCACTTTCTCTCTTACACTCTCTTTTTCTGGAAGGAATAGACTATTCCTACCAGGAGAGGAAATGGGTCTGCTTGGGTTTAAAAAAGTGCCCAAGATATGTCATATGAGATGATGGTGCCCCTACAACTCCATCAAGAGTTACGAGCCCATAATACATATCCAAGTTAGATTATGCATACCATATACCTGTGGTTGTAAGGGGCATCTGACCCTAAATAATTGCTTCAAAAAGGAACACTTGATGAACAAGAAGCCTGTAATGCTGTGTTGTTGCTAAATATCATTATTAAAAGGGATTTAAAAATCATTGCTCCAAAACATTTGTACATATTTCAAACAAAACTAAATCAAATAAATTTTACTTCCACAGCTGAAATTTGCTGTTTATAAATCTGGTATACAAAAGATTGCATTGGTCTTTAATGGTCTTAATTCAAAAATGAATAATTGGTTTAATCATACACGATATATATCTTTCCCATGGAGTGACTTAAATAAAACAACAGACTACTACTTCACCGCTAAAGGATGGGGGTAAATATATTAATGGTTATGTATCTATATTTATTTTGTTTGTATCTAGATATAAATCTACAGCTATCACTTGAATTGAGTATGAATTATTACTATGTACCCTGCTTTTACTAAAGGTTTTAGGTGCCCATGTTGTCACAAACAGACACAGACACTTTCATTTTATTTAGCATAACATCTAGGATGTAACAGATGGAAGAAGAGAGGATTGCACCAACACCGGCTAGTTCATTCTTTATTGACCATGCATCAAAGGGGGCTTAATATACCTATTATTTAGACTATTTTTTCCATAGTAAAAAATGAAAATTTGATGAAGCACCAAACTTTTTCATAAATGTAATATATATATATATATAAGAAAATTAGGTTTTTTTCAAAATGAAAAAAAAAGAAATGTCCTACATGAGTGAAAGTATAAGGAAAAAAGATAAAATCGAAAATGCAACTGGAGTCTTTCTAAGAATATTTATTTGTTTCCTTTACTGGTTTCACAGTTCTTATGCTTTTTAAAAGTAGAATTGAGATGGAGGGTTTGTGGTTTTTCTAGAATCAGGTGCGAGAAAATCCACAAACCCTCCATTCTACTTTTGAAAAGCATAAGAACTGTGAAACCGGTAAAGGAAACAAATAAATATTCTTAAAAAGACTCCAGTTGCATTTTCGATTTCTTCTTTTTTCCTTATATATATATATATATATATATATATATATATATATATATATATATATATATATATATATCAAGTAAGAATATTTTCGAAACAGCGAGTTGATTTGAAATTATTAGAAATGTTAGCTATCGCCGTATTTTGACTAAAGCAATTAAAGAAATTATGTACATGTACGTCAATACTCATCTTTTTCCATTTCTCCGAGGGTTCTTAACCCCACTATCAGGCTAAATAATTTCTTTAATTGCTTTAGTCAAAATACGGCAATAGCTAACATTTCTAATATATATATATATATATATATATAAAATATTAAACAAATAATGAATAAAACAATGAAACAGTTCCTTATATTAAACAAAAAAAGTTCATTATTTAACGATCGTTTCTAGGATATATATGTGTTAGAATTGGCATGCATATTCAACAGATCTATGTACAAAATTATACAAAATTATACAAACTATCAAGATTAAATATACATACCAAACACACATATACGCCGTCTTCAGAAATAATGAAATATATTTATTGATAATAACAACAATTCAAAATTTCAGGTCCGTTTGGGAATTTCTTTTCTTTCCTTTTTAATTTTTATTTTTTATTTCTTAGTTTATAGATACATCTATAAATAAGCAGTCTGCCCAACCGTTGAATACTGACCTCTCCCCCCCTCCCACCTAATTTCTGTATCTTGATCTAAATGTGTGTGGCAGTGTTTATGTGAGTGAATTAATATCCATGTGCTTATGATAATATTATATCCACATATATATATGTGTGTGGGGGTGTGTGTGTGTATGCATGTTCGTAATTATGTGTATGTTTATGCATATACGCGCGCGTGTGTGTGAGTGTACGGATATGTGTGAGTATGAGAATATGTGTATACACTTATTTCATATTTATGTGTCTATACGCATCTTATCTGTGCATTATAAACTTACAGAGACATTAACCTTGAAATTTTGTATTTGCATGCATCTTTTTGGCATGCGTATGCATGTTGAGCATACATCTTTGTATAAATATGTGTACGGGGTAGTTACATGTATATACACACGCCAAACTGCATAAAACCTTTTGTATTTTCATTGGTCAATTTTGTTCCCAAACGGACCTGAAATTTTGAATTGTTGTTATTATCAATAAATATATTTCATTATTTCTGAAGACGGCGTATATGTGTGTTTGGTATGTATATTTAATCTTGATAGTTTGTATAATTTTGTATAATTTTGTACATAGATCTGTTGAATATGCATGCCAATTCTAACACATATATATCCTAGAAACGATCGTTAAATAATGAACTTTTTTTGTTTAATATAAGGAACTGTTTCATTGTTTTATTCATTATTTGTTTAATATTTTATCTTGACTCTGTATACCGTTTATCTTTCACCGAAAGTGATTTTTCATTACATCTCTTCTTTCCATGATATCCGGAATACATTGAGTTCTTCATACGGATTGGACACTACCGTAAACTCTTGGTAGATTTATCTACATATATATATATATATATATATATATATATGCTTGGTCAGTGAGATTATGTGATATTCTTGTTACAACCATTTTTCCACTCAGAAACCACACTTTCTAATTATTATTATTCTACCCCAATTGTGATTAAACAATCTACTGGGCACTGTGTCCCACTATACATGACACTGTTTAACACATATGAAACAGCACACACAATACATTTACAGAACATTCATCATTAGCACAAATATATGGCAAAAACTTTTGCGAATATCTCAAAAATGCTTGCAGAAAGATGAAGCTTGATTCAACAGGAGCATTCCAAGAAATACACTAAAAGGTTATTAGAGTTTCTTATGTTGTTGCAGTTCAATGAGTGGAAAGTTTATTACTTTTCAAGCAGTTATATATTGATATGAATGGACGTTATTATTTGCTTCTTTTCCACGTAAATGTCTAGTGATTTTCAAGAGAAAATGTGACTAAACAAGCATTTGATCTTAGAGATAACCTCAAATTATTTCTTGATGTTCAGAGTAAGATGGACATTTTTACAGAGCTGAATGATAATCATGGACATTGTCTTGTAGCAGGAGTTGCCTCCCTTGTTGTGACACTCACATCCCCAATAGATTAACGCTATCTAGACAGGAAGTAGAACCCTTTCTGTAACTTCCGGTCAGAACCCTATAAAACTAACAACTTTAAGTTCTCTCTCTCTCATTTGCCCTTCCGGCGCCTGGCCTTCGCCAGGCGTCTTCTGCCAGCCACGTTCGCCAGCCAGTCACTTCTGCCAGCCACGGTAACTAATAACTTTGCTTCATTCTTTCATCTATTCATTGACATGTCAACTATACTGTTCTATATATCCACAAATTGTTAATTAAATATTATACAACCAAATCACGTCTCCCTTGTTACATTCATACACACTAGTATTCTGTTATAAGTGGTGACCCCGAAAAAAGAAAAAATAGCAGAATCTGGTGTTGTGTGAGTAACATTACGAATACACAGCAAATTTTATTGACAAACTATGAAAATACTCAGTCAAAGAAACACACACACGCACATGTGAAATTTTCGTGCAGAGAGACTCTTTTTCCCTCACGCATCCACTAACTGTCGCAGTTCACTGTATATATATATATATATATGTTTCTCGTTTCTTACAACGAACACTTCAAAAACAAACAAAAAAAAAAGAAATTTGATTTTTTTTTAAAAACATTTCAACAGGAACATTTATTTTCGATGAATCTCAACCATTGCCTTTTTTTCATCGTTTTCTTCATCGTTCACAAAATAAAAATTGAACTCGCCATATTTGTTATACTAAGTGAAGCCTTTCTTTCTTTTTCATCATTGTCACTTTCACAGACACATTTTTTCAAAATGGCTGCCAACGACCTGTTGCACTATCATTTTCGCGCCATTTTCTCGCGCATTAGAAATATTTTTTTTTCAACTTAACCTTGTTTTGGCACGTGTAGGCAGCAGGATTCTCAACTCACGGAGATATCTCGATTCACTGAGATAGCCACACGCCAGGGATAACGTTTCTTGCCAAGGATTCTCCAGCCTTAAGCTATATTCTCCTATTTGCCGGTTTAAAAATTTACCATGTAAATTTGCCGTTGAAAACTGCGCATTTATTCCGAATGTTTATTTCTTTGGTCGCTGGCCTCTTGACCCCTCCAGGTCAATGCATTCTCAACATCGACCATCAACTTCGGCTGTTATTTCTAGCACTTTGCGCAACTCATTTTTTTCTGAAAAAAAATTTTTACTGTGAATTTAAACATCGAATACGCTCACTCCGCGAGACAACATCAACAGCAACACACCTTCATCAACAACCAAAACCAGCAGAACAAGCCAGAGAATTTATTTTTGCAGCACTCTTCTTGTGAGAAAATCCATTCGGAGGTTGGAAATTTCACGATATACCACAGAACAGAAACCACCTGCATTCATTCTCTGGAACACACATTCTTTCCTGCTGTCATGTGATTGCACACCTGTGAACTATGTTTTGTACATTTGAACTTTGAGCTCTTCTCTTACTTTATTACATTGTATCTTTGGGTGATGGATAGATAGATGTCCAGTCGTTCTCTGGCCAAGAGCGGTTGGCTACCTTGATATCTATCATTGATTTTTGCAAACATTTTTTTTTTTCGTAATGTTCATGCCTGTTACAACATTCTCGCCAACTTACTACATACATATTTCATTCGATTTTTATATTTTAAAAATCTGGCGGGAGATAATGTAGCAGGAGTTGCCTCCCTTGTTGTGACACTCACATCCCCAATAGATTAACGCTCTCTAGACAGGAAGTAGAACCCTTTCTGTAACTTCCGGTCAGAACCCTATAAAACTAACAACTTTAAGTTCTCTCTCTCTCATTTGCCCTTCCGGCGCCTGGCCTTCGCCAGGCGTCTTCTGCCAGCCACGTTCGCCTGGCAATCAAACGGTAACTAATAACTTTGCTTCATTCTTTCATCTATTCATTGACATGTTAACTATACTGTTCTATATATCCACAAATTATTAATTAAATATTATACAACCAAATCACGTCTCCCTTGTTAAATTCATACACACTAGTATTCTGTTATAGTCTCTTTGGTTAATATTTTTGAGCAGCTAAATAAACTGAATCTTCAGATGTGAAAGTAAAATATCAGTGTGTTAAGTAAATAGTCATTATAAATATAAAACAAAAAACTGCAAACTAATTTATCCATACTATTGTCCTCATCTTGGTTGTTATAATCACAATGTTTTAGTCACTCTACCCTCAATCTTTTTTCTGTTACCTGTCATATTCAGTAATGTTTAAGAATTTTGAATTGAACTCTTTATTCAAACTATGGGGTTAGATTGTTCTCATATTGTTGTCCACAGCTATGTATCAGTTATAGGTTACTTGTGTTGTCATTTACCTATTTCACTTAACTCTTTACCATTTACATTACTATATATTTACTATTGTATTTTTGTAGTACAGGATTTATCTTGCATAATTATCTCATAATATCGATTTGATGTTATTTATTTTGAGAATAATACCTTATCATTGGTATGGGTGGCCAGTTAGGGATGGTTTGAACAGAAAGAGGCGAGAGGATTCTGGTCGGATATGGTCGGTGTAAATCCTAAAAAATTAAGCTAAATAGGGCTGGTGCCATGACAAAAAACATTCAGTATATACAGTATGGTGCTACTTCTAGAGTCAGGATAAGATGCTCCTAGTACATGTTATAAAGTAGTTGGTGTTAAGAAAGGCATCCAACTATAGAAACCAACCCTCAAAATGGAACATGCAAGTAAGACATAGTCACCTGACCAGTCAAGCTTGAGTATATGCAAGTATGAAAATAGATATTAAACAGTGATGATGATGATGATGATGATGATGATGATGATGATGATACTAGTGTATTTAACACTTAATCAATTATTAAATTGTTTCTATCATTATCCCTTGAGACAATAACATAATCACTTTATCTCCCCCTGTTTGCTGAAATTAAAGTAAGTGAGTCTGTCACTACTCTAAAACAATAGCATAAGGTCTTCGAAATGCTTTTAATTAAGCATACAGTGTATTGCAAAATACACTATATATACATTCATAATCACTATAATTATTGATTAAATGTTAAATGTGCTAGTTGTTGTTGTTATTTTCACTGTTGCTGTGATAGTTGTTTTTGTTCTTGTCAATGTTGTTATTATTATTGTTCTAAGTATGGTGAAATAGTAGAATCGTTAGAGCATCGAACAAATACTTTGTGGTATTTGTTATGACTCCTTATATTCTGAGTTCAAATCCCGCCAACATCAACTTTGCCTTTTCAGATTTGATAAAATAAATACAAATAAAATACTGCGGTAGATTTAATCAATTTTCTCCCTCCCCCAAATTGCTGACCTTATGCCAAGTGTAGAAATCATTATTACTATAGTTCTACTTACTGTTGTTGTGATAATTGTTTGTTTGTTTTTTTTAAATATGTATGAAGTATTGTGAGGTATGTAACTAAGAAATTATTGGGAAAGCCAGTACAATGCAAATAAGAAGTATAGAGTAGAGTAAAACAAGAATGACAAAGCAAAACAATACTTTTTACCCTATATTTCATGATATTTCAAGTTAGACTATTTTTCTTAAATGATGAATGAAGAAATATTAGAGCATTTTGTTCCTACGAGCTATTCTTTTCTTGAGTGTTTAACCTTTGTCAGAAATGTAGCATATGCAGACTGGTCATAACAGCCAGTCAGATACATATAATTCAGATCTGTTGTTTATGTTTGGTTTATGCCTGTTTATAAGAAGAGACTCTTTTATCCACTAATTACTCTCATTCCTCTTGGTGGATTCTATGGTGACCTCAATATCTTGGATGTGGTATTCTTATAAGTGTTTTTTGAAAGAGAAAGAACTTGTGGTTGTGTGTTCTTTGATATTTATGTGTAGTTTCTGAACATCGCTTCCAATGTAGGAGCTACCAAATTTTTGGCATGTGACCTTGTGTACTATATAAAATCTCATGCATATTTCAACATTGATTTTTTTTAAATTTTAACTACTGCATGGTGCTGGATTGGCAGAATTGGTAGAATGTTGACTAAAATGCCATAGCAACATTTGTTATAGCTCTTAACATTCTGTGTTCAAATCCTGCTGAAGTCAACTTTTCTTTTCAACTTTCTGGGATTGATAAAATAAAGTATCAACTAAATATTTAATCAACTTTGTACTTCCCCCAAATTTGTTAGCCTTGTGCCTAAATTATAAATTGATATTTTAAATACTGCTGTTATTGATATTGTAGTTGTAGTTGCTTTCACCATCACTGTCATTAATGTTGTAATCACACTATCGATAATGTTTCCATTCTATCTTGCAGCAATATCAGGCGATTTTATATAGCTAAGGCTCACTCTGGATGTTCAAATGATGTTGGATGGTTATCTGTTGGAGAGAAACCTTACTGTGCTTGTGATTACATTAATCACTACCCCACAATTATATATTCAAATCTCACAATATCTCTTAACTGGAATTCTGGTAAGGAGACACTATATGATATTTAACAGGTTATAACATGAAAGAGAAGGTAGTGGGATAAGCCCTATGTTATTAGGGAGGAGAAATATTTAACAGATTATAACTTTAAAGCAAATGCATTGATATGGCATTTATAGATTATTGATTCTAAGAAATATAATTAGTTTTTAAAAGAACATATTAATTAACAATGGCAACCTTGAAATGATTTAACTTGCTGGAAGTGTATATCCATATTTTTCATAGCTTTGGCAAGGTCTTCTCACTGGACACTCTCCTTATTACCAACCACTTTATAGCATGGACTGCATGCATCTTATCATGCATCCAGCACTAGAAATATTCTTTGTTAAGACTAAAATGTTTTCTATACATTGTGTCAGTTTTTATTCAGAGTTAGTGCTCTCCTTGTTGGATTCTTTTTGCTACAGCTTATAGGGCTTCATGTCTATTCCGTGTAGTTTTTTATTTGGAAATGTTGTTCTTAATTAATTGTTTAACATGCAAATATATATTTCAAGTTACAGCTCTCCTTGTTTGCCTCAGAATTATATATATATATATATATATATATATATATATAGTTAAAAGAATAGAGGTGTAATACACAAGTTATTATATATTGGTAAACGGAATAGAAAATGCTGACAAATTGTTCACAGTTGAAAAATGGTTTAATTAGGAATAAAAGAGTATTAGTAATTGTATGGGTTAGTGTTCAGTTGTGATTTTAAGTTTTTAAGTTTTTACCGGTTGCGCATTTCTAAATGCTTTTCAAAAATAATTTTGAGATAGAGTGTCCGTGTTGTTTGCTCTGATCTGATTAGTTTTGGGAATTCTACCTGTTTTTATGTTAAAAAAGTGGCTCCAGCGCTACTTTGGTGTTGCAAAAATTCTTGTGGTCAAAACAATTTTGATTGGTCGGTAGAGGTCATGTGAATGTAAAAAATTGATTTTGCGCCAAGACTGTTTTTATGTTAGAAAAGTGGCTCCAGCGCTACTTGGTGTTTGCAAAAATTCTTGTGGTCAAAACAATTTTGATTGGTCGGTAAAGGTCATGTGAATAAAAAATTGATTTTGCGCCAAGACTGAGAAATGACTCTTTCACAACAAATATGTGTGTGTGTGTGTGTGTGTGTGTGTGTAGTAGTAGTAGTACTAGTAAGGTGTTCGATGTTGTGATAATGGTTAGCAGGGATGTGTGTCAAATGGCTATTAAGATAAGTGTGTGTGTGTGTATAGCAGAGTAATTCGTGGTAGCAGGGGTGGTCAGTAGAAATGTGTCTGTAAGCAGTGGGGGGTATTTTAGCATGTCAAAAGATGTTTTTCAGCTTTTGTCTTATACGGAGAAGTGTGTGTGTGTGTGTATAAGTCTCTTTGTATGTTAATGTACATGTGTGTGTGTGTGTGTGTGTGAGAGAGAATGTGTGTGTGTGTGTGGGGGTGGACCAGTATTTTTTTCCCCCTGGTAAAATGGTGTACATTATTCGATTTTTTCAGTAAAATCGGTTCTCTTAATAGAACATCAAAAATCTTAACAATAAAAGGTGTGAAATGATATTCACTATATATATATATATATACATACACATATATTCACTATATATATATATATATATATATATATATATATATATATATATATACATATATACACATATATTATTTTGTGTTGCACCATAGAGCATGTGTGTTTACGTATGTCATTGTGTTTATATGTGGGTAGAGATGTGTGCTGATGTAGGTATGTATGTTGACGTGTGTATGTTGTGGGTTCGTCTTAGGGAGAAGTGTTTAGACGGGGTCCGTATTTGTTAATGAAGTAAGATTCCTTGCTGATGCGCTGGGTGTGGGTGGCAT
Source organism: Eledone cirrhosa (assembly GCA_964016885.1). Classification (NCBI taxonomy): domain Eukaryota; kingdom Metazoa; phylum Mollusca; class Cephalopoda; order Octopoda; family Eledonidae; genus Eledone; species Eledone cirrhosa. The sequence continues at coordinate 254,080,703 of OZ024741.1, read as the reverse complement.
TATCTTTAAATTTGTAGAGGGGAAAGATTCTGAAGTTGGGATGATTTGGGGCGGCACAGGTATCAATGTGTTCACTCAGTGGTATTTTCCTGTATTCCCGTATTTTAATTTGGGATCTATGGACAGTCCTGCGTTGGCGGAGGCTGCTTTTGGTCTGGCCTATGTATTGTTCTCGACAACCTGAGCAAGTTAATACATATATTAGATTTTCCGATGCACATGTGAAATTGTGTTTTACTATAAAACGTTGTCCTTCTTTGAAATAGAATTCCGAACCCTCTATTAGGTTGATGCAAATGCCACAGTTGGGTCTATCGCATTTTTTTACTGTGGGTTTCGTTGTTGTGTTAGGATGTTTTTTCATTGACTTGGATTGTCTTTTGCTCTTTATGATATCGTGTGTTCGTAGGATTTGGTTCATTCTATGGTCCTTTTTCAACACAGGGATGTTCTGGAGGATGGTGTCAAAGGCCTCATTGTTGAGGGGGTTGTGTGTGGAGATGTATGGAAGAGCTTTTAGTTTCGGTTGATTTACTTTAGGTTGTCTAAGGTCCTGGGTACTGAGTTTTAGGGCACGTCAATTAGTGATGCAGGGTAGTCCCTGCCTATGAGTGTGTCCTTTAGTTCTCGTAGCCGTAAGTAGCAGGTGTTTTTATTGGAGACTATAGTACAGATTCTCTTGGCTAAGTTGTAGGAAATATTAATTTTAACGTGTCTAGGGTAGCAAGAGTTGAAAGGGAGATATTGCTTGGAGTCTGTGGGCTTGTAGTATATGTCTGTTTCTATTTTTTGTTATGGATCTTAATGAGGATGTCGAGGAAGGGGAGTTGTTGATGGCTGTATTCCATCGTGAAGTTAATATTCGTGTTGAGCCCATTTATAAGGGTGTGAAATTCTTTAAGTTTTTCGATGTTTTCGTGCCAAAGGATAAAGCAGTCATCTAGATATCGCTTCCAGTTCCTTTCAATATGTAAGTGGAGGGTGTTTCCAAATTTGTTTAGGACTTTAGTGTAGAGGGTGATCTCCAGGTATCCCATGACTAGGTTGACATAAGTGGGGGCTGTTTTCGTTCCCATAGCGGTCCCAGATTTCTGCCTGTAGGGTTTGTTATTGAAAACGAAGTAATTGTTCTCCAAGATAAATTTGAGTCCCTCTATCACGAATTCTTTTTTGATGCGTTGTGGGAGTTCATTGGATAGCTTATATTCCTAGGTTGTGGGGGATGTTGGAGTATAGGTTGACTACATCGAACGTCACTAGTAGGGTTTGTTCAGAAAGTGGCATATTAGGGAGGTGATTGAGCATCTAACATAAAAACAGTCTTGGCCCAAAATCAATTTTTTACATTCACATGACCTCTACCGACCAATCAAAATTGTTTTGACCACAAGAATTTTTGCAACACCAAAGTAGCGCTGGAACCACTTTTTTAACATAAAAACAGGTAGAATTCCCAAAACTAATCAGATCAGAGCAAACAACACGGACACTCTATCTCAAAATTATTTTTGAAAAGCATTTAGAAATGCGCAACCGGTAAAAACTTAAAAACTTAAAACCACAACTGAACACTAACCCATACAATTACTAATACTCTTTTATTCCTAATTAAAGCATTTTTCAACTGTGAACAATTTGTCAGCATTTTCTATTCCGTTTACCAATATATATATATATATATATATATATATATATATATATATATATATATATATATATTTATTTATTTATTTATTTATTTATTTATTCATTAAAATAACAGATTAAAGTTTAAGCAAAGAATCGCTGCTTTCACCCTTAACGGTATCTTCTGAAACTTAAAAAATCAATCTGTGAACGCAGAATAAATATTTGCTCTATCGAACCCTCTTTGGATTTTAGTCTTCACATTTATTATTATTACTATATATATATATACTAGCAGATTTACCCGGCGTTGCCCGTAGTTTGAAATTATGCTAAGAATATACAGCTAGGAAGTAGAAGAAGAACATTATTTGTCCCCAGCCTGTCAAAATAAACAGAAGTCTTCAATAATTAATGCAAACGAATATTTAGTGCAATCTTTGTACACATAAAACTATGCTGATAATGAAGGAAAACACTGGACAGGATGT